>JAWNLU010001954.1:0-11577 GCA_035042165.1 Drosophila kuntzei | reverse complement strand
TTCCAGCAGTACTAACACAGTCTGAAGTGTTAGATCAAGAACAGATGGCACGAGCTTTACAAAACGCATATAAAAAAGATGGTTTAACATTAGAGGTAGCCAGAAGTTACTCAATTAATCATGCAGTCAAAGCAATGATTAAAAATTGCACAATTGATAAGGTAAAAGTTATCATGCAATCTGGTACTTTTAATACAATGAGTCGTGTCAAAATACATAGACAGTACATAAGCAAATGGACAGTGGCGGAAGCCGCGGACGTGAAAATTATAGAGGTAACTTTCGTAGTTATAATAATAACTACAATAACCAAAATAATAATAAAGAAAATTCTGATGTCTATCACGACATTCAACATAATAAAATTATAGACATTGTTATGGCCCGATAGTCCATCTAGAGCAAATACGGTAACCAAGAAAAGCAAAAGAAGAACTACATGCAAATGAAACGATAAAAATATTTACTTTAATATCGCCGAATATCAGCGTACAAAATTCGAACTCATCAGGACTACCCCAATTGGTTGAGATAAAAATGGCATTCCGATAAGAAGTTTAACTAGAGTGATATCGAATAGTGTTGTGTAATAATTGCACGTACGATAGTTATGGGAAAGGGAGTTATGCAAAATTTCTGGCAACTCTGGAAATGTTTAGCAACTGCAGCCAACTTCGCGCATTTTTCGATCTTTTCCAATTGCAACATCGTCACATTAAGACGTGCAAATATTAAACTCGTAAATAATTTTGCATATCCTCGCACAAGCAAGCGATCTTAACATTATATAAAATACAAAATCGCTCTTGAAGAGCAAACCAGGATAACCCTTTTCATTGAAGAGGAAAATTATATACCTGTGAAGAAACTTGCAGCATAAAGGTAGTGGCCATTGCAGCCTCACCGACAGCTTGAGCTTATATGGAGTCTGGTACGTAGCTAAAGTGTGTGATTTTCTTTAGTTAATTGTGAGATTTATTAGGAATCGAGACGACACGAAATTTGAGCATAATATTGCGTCACTGCCGTGCGGCCAAAGTTTTGAGAAAGTCTTTGCAAACCAAGCATTGTGCAATTGGAGAAGCAGTACCGAATTGTGTCTTTTCGGCATATTGTGCAGTAACTGCGCAAGTGCGAGCCAGGATCTGTACGCCGAGGTCGGAGACGGTTAAGTTGCCCAAGAAGAAAATATTGGTATTAAGCCTTTGCAACGTGTTGATAGACTGTCGTTCAACCTAACCTCAAATTCACATCTAGCGTGGCTTTGTCGCAGCAGCTATGGATTGCTGCTTGACAAACTTAATTGTCGAAATTGAGCACAGTCTGAGAAAATCACGTTGGAAAGGCAACCCTTTTCTAATCCTTGTCCTTACATTTTAAGTAATTCCAAATGTTCAAAACTTACAGCAAAAAGGAGTCACTGCAGTGCAGATTCATGGAGGCCTTCATCGGATTGTTGTACGAGTGAGTTACAGAGTATTTGAACCTTCCCGCAATCGTGCATATGATATAAAGCTTTGCCGGCTCTATTCACGTGATCCACTTCTTGTTGAAGCGGAAGCGAAGCCAATTGCTTTATATGATCTGCACCGATTCTTCCCCTTCAACCTTCTTATAAAATTTTGCAATACCCTCCAAATAGTTAATCCGTTTGTCTAATGATGATTTAGCAAATCGATCGTATATCTGCAACCAATTTTGTAGAGACCTTGTCCGGTTAATTATCAACTTGTTTCTTCAAAAACAATTATATTTGCTTCTCGATGTTGTACACACTTTGAATAATTTACCTTGCGTTTAGCTTAAAATTGTTTTATCGACCAATTGTTTGAAATGTTGAATATTAAATCTTTTGAAGTTAATTGAATTAAATGATGAAGTCTGTGATGATGAAAAAAATGGAAAATATGATGACACTCTGAATTTAATAATTTAAATTATGGATAACTAAGTTAGTTATTTTGTGGGACATGGGAATTTAGTGATAGCAATTGTGTTTAAGGGGATTTTTCTACTAACAGTGGAAAGGTCTAAGGTTGGGTATAGGGTACAATCAACAGCTAAGACTCAGCCCTTTTTGTGATGCCGATCAGAAAAAAACCGGATATTCGAATCTTCGTATCACCTCATTTTGTTTGATGTTAACCTTTACAGTTATTTGAATCTTTGATTCGCTTGATTTGCAGAGATCAGCTCCTGTTTTTAGTTTCAGTAGGGATCCTTAAATAAGATTATGTAAGCAGTTAAAGAGTTTCGCAAAAACCCACCCCACCGCCGAAAGAGCTAAGGCATCATAGGTTCCCGCTAGCGATTCAATCACTTGACCCTTTTCCATTTAACCAAGTGCTCTTTTTAATAGAGCTCCCAATTATCATGTTGCGTCTGACCCGTGTCCGACACCGATCACTTGACATTTTTTCCCATTTTCCCACCATTTATTAGCCCTCCTCATAAATGCCCTCCCCATAAATCACGATCGCTTGACCCTTTTATTATATCAATTAGCCCTCCCCATAAATCTTCCCATAAATCACGATCGCTTGACCCTTCTATTATATCAATTAGCCCTCCCCATAAATCAATCAAATTACCCCCCATAAATCAATTAGGCCCCCATAAATCAAATTACCCCCTTAAATCAATTAGCCCCCATAAATCAATTACCCCTCCCCCAATTTGTGCCAAGACCCGCATTTCCTTACTACTCACCTCCCGCATGGTCAACTGCACAGAAGTTGCAGTCAGAGCTTGACTATCTAAAAGCAAGTCTCGAAGACATTACACCCATCACCAAAACTCACTCAGCTGAAATAAAAGTTATAAACAAAATAACTAAATCAAATCCAAATTGCCCTAAGTCACTGCCGAAGAAGCCAGCCGAATGCCCAAGAGACTGCCCTGGACCACTGGAGAGTGCACATTGCAAATCAACTTGCATGTTGCCCAAAACTAAACCTATAGAAGACAAACAGAACCAGCCAAACGACAAGTGAGGAAGTCTTTGGAGAAACAATAAGCGTGAGGGGCACCCACGCCAGGCCGGTGACGACCAGCTGACGCAGAAGAAATGGGTCCTAAGCATCATCAACTATAAAAATTACATTAAATAATTTTAAGAATATAAATATATATTATAAACATTGTAAAACTGCGCAGAATCTTTTCTGCCCAATTAGAAGTATAGCCCGTTAAGCTATACGAAATGATAGGTAGGACTATTGTCAATGAAAAGCAATTCAATTAGTAAATCTTCAGAAGAATTACTAATCAATAATAATTATATATATTATAAATTTAAAATACCGAACATGGGTTTAGTAGACGTTAAGTCAGTGGACTCCACTGCTAACGTGATAAACAAGGTAGAATCTAGTAAGATTGATTTGGAATTAACCAATATATTGTTAATAATCATCATTGTTATGTGTGCAAATTTTTTCTATAAATTGTATAAGTTGCATAATAAATGTTTGAGGAAAAAATATATGAGCCAGGCAAATGACTTGGACAGAGTATAAGTAAGATTGCACTTAACAAACAATGATTGATAATACTTGCCTACAATAAGAAAATGAATTAAAACGAACAATAAATATATACATTCAAGAAAAATTATAAATAAATGGCCACACTAAAAGCAATTAGGGAAGTATATGATAGGGATGCTTACTTTAAAGAAATAATTCTAAGTTTAGTCTCAACGACCCCAATGAGCATCTATCAGTTAGAATATAGATATATGGAAGCCTTTAATTTAGAATATTCTTCTTTAGTTCATTGCACAAAAACACAAAAGGCAATTGTATTAACAACCATTCCAGGTGTGCAGGTTAGATCGTTTATAGACGATCACCCAGCTTTAGGCAGAACATTATTAATGATGGTCTTCACTAAATAGTTCATATCCATATTATAAAGGAATTGAAGGAGTTATTGTCTGAATTACATAAATTGAAGTGCGATTTTGATTAATCGTTTCAGTCATTAACCCAAAATAGACCAAAAACAGAGACCACAATTAACATATATGCAGCAATATTAGTAAATTGCTTTAATGAAGCACGTGTACTAGTATATAAACATAAAGATCAATTGAACAAAGATCATTGGTCTCAAGTATCAAATCTTCTGATCAGACAACGATCAAATTTGTTACTAATAAAACAAAGGTTCAATTGTGATATTTCAGTCCGACTATCCTGAACACTCCTTGTATAGTTGTAGCTGGTGAAGAACCGGAAACAACGGAATCAACGAAAGTTGAATCAAAAGAGCCACAAGAGTCTGAAGTTGCAAGCTCTAAAATAGAGGAGACAGATCTTAATAATCTGACAATTCCAGCAGTACTAACACAGTCTGAAGTGTTAGATCAAGAATATTCAGATTCTGCTACGAGTTCAAGTATAATAGAGCAAAAGCTCAGTAAAATTAACAAAATGATGCAAACAAATTTTGAATTTATTAATACAGCAACCAAGCTTATACCAGTTTTCGATGGTAAAGCTGAACATATGACAAGTTTCATTGATGCATTAGAAACAATAGACGCATTAAAAGGCGAACATGAACGATTAGCTATTTCGATTATAAAAACGAAGCTAAAAGGTTTTGCCAGAGATTTAATAGACGATGAAACTAAAATATCTGAAATAATTTCCAGATTAAAAAGTACTGTCAAAGGCGAAACTGTAGCTGTATTATTAGCAAAACTAATGAACATACAGCAACGCAATAAAACTGCTAACGAATATACATCAGAGTTTGAACAGATGGCACGAGCTTTACAAAACGCATACAAAAAAGATGGTTTAACATTAGAGGTAGCCAGAAGTTACTCAATTAATCATGCAGTCAAAGCAATGATTAAAAATTGCACAATTGATAAGGTAAAAGTTATCATGCAAGCTGGTACTTTTAATACAATGAGTCGTGTCAAAATACATAGACAGTACAGAAGCAAATGGACAGTCAAACACTGTTCTTTACTACAATAATAACCCACATCGTGGCGGAAACCGCGGACGTGAAAATTATAGAGGTAACTTTCGTAGTTATAATAATAACTACAATAACCAAAATAATAATAAAGAAAATTCTGATGTCTATCACGACATTCAACATAATAAAATTATAGACATGGTTGGTTGAGATAAAAATGGCATTCCGATAAGAAGTTTAACTAGAGTGATATCGATTAGTGTTGTGTAATAATTGCACGTACGATAGTTATGGGCAAGGGAGTTATGCAAAATTTCTGGCAACTCTGGAAATATTTAGCAACTGCAGCCAACTTCGCGCATTTTTCGATCTTTTCCAACTGCAACATCGTCACATTAAGACGTGCAAATATTGAATTCCTGAGCATAATATAAACAATTTGAGCATAATATTGAGTCACTGCCGTGCGGCCAAAGCTTTGAGAAAGTCTTTGCAATCCAAGCATTGTGCAATTGGAGAAGCAGTACCGAATTGTGTCTTTTCGGCACATTGTGCAATGACTGCGCAAGTGCGCGCCAGGATCTGTACGCCGAGGTCGGAGACGGTTAAGTTGCCCAAGAAGAAAATATTGGTATTAAGCCTTTCCAACGTGTTGATAGACTGTCGCATCCAGCGTGGCTTTGTCGCAGCAGCTATGGATTGCTGCTTGACAAACTTTGTCTAATGATGATTTAGCGAATCGCTCGTATATCTGCAACCAATTTTGTAGAGACCTCGTCCGGGTTATTATCAACTTGTTTCTTCAAAAACAATTATATTTGCTTCTCGATGTTGTACACACTTTGAATAATTTACCTTGCGTTTAGCTTAAAATTGTTTTATCGACCAATTGTTTGAAATGTTAAAGATTAAATCTTTTGAAGTTAATTGAATTAAATGATGAAGTCTGTGATGATGAAAAAATGGAAAATATGATGACACTCTGAATTTAATAATTTAAATTAGGGATAACTAATAGGCTATTTCCACGAGCACTAACATTTGCCTCATTCACTCACATTTGAATGTGCCTGATTTTTGGATTTCCACGACAAAATGTTAAACGGGTAACTAGATTTGCTATTCGCCCGAAATAAATCAGCTTTTCAGTGTCTGTGCAACAATAATAAAGTATAAAATAAATGCTTGATTCTAATTAATATTAATGAATTAGCTCCATAAGAATGGCCCCATGGTCATGCTCCACTGAATGACTGCTCTCCTTTGCTTGTTCATCAGAAAATAAAGCATTTTAATATTCCCTTTGAAAATATATTTGGCTCAAATTTTATGTTTACATTTTTTTCTGACAACATGCATAGTTTGCATAGCTTTTTACGAAATCATCGATAAACATCAGGTTTTCGATAGAAAAATACTGAATTCAACCAGGGCGAATGGCAATAAATGACTACATTTTTTTGGATGATCATTTGGATTTTGTATGGGAACGAACTGAACATTCGGCCTGGGATGATGAAAATGGCTTCGAATGAGCCAAATGTGCTGTAGTGGAAATAACCTATAAGTTAGTTATTTTGTGGGACATGGGAGTTTAGTGATAGCAATTGTGTTTAAGGGGATTTTCCTACTAACAGTGGAAATGTCTAGGGTTGGGTATAGGGTTTAGACACCATGAGTCAATCAACAGCTAAGACTCAGCCCTTTTTGGGATGCCGATCATAAAAAACCGGATATTCGAATCTTCGTATCACCTCATTTTGTTTGATGTTAACCTTTACAGTTATTTGAGTCTTTGATTCGCTTGATTTGCAGAGATCAGCTCCTGTTTTTAGTTTCAGTAGGGATCCTTAAATAAGATTATGTAAGCAGTTAGAGAGTTTCGCAAAAACACACCACACCGCCGAAAGAACTAAGGCATCATATGTTCCCGATAGCGATTCTTCTGCTAACTTTACAATTCTACTAGGAATCGATTTTATCAAAAAATACAACTGTCAAATAGACTTCAAGCCATCTGAAGATTGGCTTATACTTAGACCAAATAATTTAAAATTTCCAATTCATGGTCCATTAACATATATGTAGTTCTGGCAATAATTCAATACTTCTGCCAGCAAGATCACAAGTCATTAGACAAATTCAACTTATTTTAAAAGATGACAGTGTATTGATTCCAAATCAAGAACTTCAGCATGGTATCTACATAGCAAATACCATAGCAACATCACAAAACTGTTTCATTAGACTACTTAATACAACTAATTTCGATAAAGTAGTCAGTACTGATAATTTAAAGTACGAATCACTTTCTAACTACGATGTAGTCGAAGACAATCTCGGAAACAGAGAAAAATCTGTATTAGCTAAACTTTCGAAAAATGTTCCCCCACAGTTCAAGTCACAGCTTTAAAGCATATGCACCAAGTTTAATGATGTATTCGGATTGGAAACCGAATCAATAAGAACAAATAATTTTTATAAACAAAAACTGAGATTAAAAGATGATGAACCAGTATACATAAAAAATTATCGCAGCCCAAACAGTCAAGTAAACGAAATACAGAAGCAAGTAGGAAAATTGATCACAGAAGGTATTGTTGAACCATCTGTGTCTGAATACAACAGCCCATTGTTACTTGTCCCTAATAAATCATCCCCCGGCTCAGAAGAAAATAAAAGGCGATTAGTGATTGACTATCGTCAGATTAAAAAAAAATTATTTTCAGATAAATTTCCACTCCCTAGAATTGATGATATTTTGGATCAACTAGGTCGAGCAAAATACTTTTCATGTCTTGACTTAATGTCAGGATTTCATCAAATTGAACTCGAAAAAGTTCAAGAGATATAACGTCTTTCTCAACGAGCAACGGCTCATGTCGCTTCACGCGATTACCTTTTGGATTAAAAATAGCGCCTTATTCATTTCAGAGAATGATGTCTATCGCAGTGCATTAAAACTATATCATTTATTTTTTGATGTAAGCATTTCGATCATTTTATATCAAACTTATTATGTCAAAAGCATATGAAATTCCAAAAATTTCTGATATCTTCCAAAAAAAACTTCTTTACAAAGTAAAAGTCTAGTGACGAAAGGGTTTTGCCCCAAAATTTCTGATATCCCATTTTGTGACGAACGATATTAAATTTATTACATAAATTATTTAAAAAAAAAAGTTTGGCATTCGGCCCTGCGCATTAAAATTATTTTTAGGTATACAGAATCGAGATACCTTTGCGCAAGGTGCCGAATGCCAAACTTTTTATTTTTTTAAATAATTTATGTATTAAATTTAATATTGTTCGTCACAAAATGGGATATCAGAAATTTTGGGGCAGGAAAACCCTTTCGTCACTAGACTTTTAATTTGTAAAGAAGTTTTTTTTGGATAACTTTAATCAGCTAAATAATAAGTCACGAAAAACTGCAACTTGGTTAACGAAAAATCATCACAAAATTCAGTGGAATGATGGAATAAATTATTTCACTCAAACCCGAAACTTTTTAAGGAAAATAACTGCTGGAAAAGAGATCTTATGCAAGGGCATTGAAAAGAAAAGATTTTTGGAATTATTTTTAAGAGAACCCCATCTGGTTGATGTTGAGGAGCTTGGATGTCCACAACTGGATACTTTACAGAAAAACCGGTTCCCGTTTTGTTCATTACATCACAGTGACGGAGTTTGTGCGCTAAATAATGCATACAACATTTTGAATTTTTATAATGATATAATGTTGTAAGAACCCATACATCCAGCATTCGTCTTATGACTTTCAAACGGATGACATCAACTAAATTGAGTAAATAATATAAAAAATGAATATAGACGAGAACAACAACAACAACAATGGATCAGTTCTTAGAGATGCTAACAACCACTTCTACAGCAGTGTATCAATTCTTAGTGAAATTAATATTTTTCTTCAACAATTTGGTGGTACTATATTTGGAAGAGACATGCAATTTCTTCTCGATTCAAGGGATATGTTCTTGGATCATGGAGGAGATAAACTTATCACATCACGATATGGCAAACACTTCAGATTCTGTGAATGGTCAGATGATAATTGTGAGAGCGGTCGAGACACATGTGCCTGCTTTTTCTACGAGGATCGAATGAATAAAACTATAAAATTAATGCAAACATATATTAACTTAAGCAAAAGATTTTCTAAGTCCAATATTTAATAGAAAATATAATCAAAATGTATTCAATTTTCACATGCACACACACACACACACACACACATACACACACACACATACATATTATAAAAAATAAATACAACAACAACAACCAAAATCAACTTTTCCTTAATCGTTCTTGGGAATAGGGTATTTCTCACATCACATTTACCTTCATGAGAGAAGAGGTTTCATGTACTTGGGAACCCTCAAGGGTCTCTTTTTTAATAGAGCTCTCGATTAACATGTTGTGTTTGAACCGTGTCTGACGCCAATCACTTGACCCTTTTCCATTTATCACACCCTTTTTAATAGAGCCATTTTCCCACCATTTCATTACCCCTCCCCCTAAAAACATATCACTTGACCCTTTATAAAAAAAAAAAACACAGCTCCCAATTAGCATGTTGCATCTGACCAGTGTCCGACACAGATACTTGACATTTTTTCCCATTTTCCCACCATTTATTAGCCCTCCTCATAAATGCCCTCCCCATAAATCACGATCGCTTGACCCTTTTAGGGCCGTTTTGTCATCTTACTTTCAAAGCCTACTGTACTAACGGGGCACTTTACCCTAAAACAGGCTTTTTCTTTTTTCGTTTTCTCATCTTGGTGTTAAGATGACAATTGGAATATCTGACAATGTGGCATCCCTGTGCCCCAAAATGGGTCGAGTGTGAAGCAGATCAAGAAATCCATCAAACCCACAGTTTTTAAGGTTGGACTCTCTTCTTGGTAAATAACGTTTTGCATTATTATTATCTATTATTGTTCTTAAAATCATCGTTACCAAGTACATATAACGGTAATTAATGCAGTTTAAGTTTTTTAAGAATCTCATACGCCTAAAAGTATGCAGTAATTTTAACTCCGTTCCGCGTTGCCATTAGCAACACTGAAATAATCTGAGTAGGCGAGTGTTTAGCCTTTAAAGGGCGGATGAACCGCCCTTTAATTTATAACCTGCCTTCAACTAAATTTTTGACAAGAAAATCAAATTGCTCTTATCAGCTAGTTTAACTAGATTGTAATGTTGTAGGCAACGTGAGAAAACGGGCCTTAGTATGAAAAACTTTTTTGTTTTCCGAGATATCGCGACCAAACTGACAGAAAATGCATTATAGTTCGTCCTATATACCTTAACCAAAATTGTTTTAAATCGGTCCACTATAGCATATAGCTACCATACGAACGATCCGTCGATAATCAAGTTTTAGTATGAAAACCTTTTTTGTTTTCTGGGATATCTCAACCAATTTGACAGGATATGTATTTAAGTTGGTTTTATACATCCTGACCAAAATTGATTCAAATTGGTCGACTATATCATATAGCTGCCATACGAACAATCGGTCGAAAAACAAGTTGTAGTATGAAAATCTTTTTTGTTTTCCGAGATATCTCAAACAAACTGGCAGAATATGCATTATAGTTCGTCCTTTACACAGTAACCAAAATTGGTTATGATCGGTCCACTATATCATAGAGCTGCAATAGAACCGATTTGTCGAATATCAAGTTTTAGTATGAACAACTTTTTTGTTTATTACGATATCTTAACCGATTTTACAGAATATGCATATAAGTTGGTGTTATACATCCTGACCAAAATTGGTTAAGATCGGTTTACTATATCATATATCTGCCATAGAAAGAATTGGTCGATAATTAAGGATTAGGGTGAAAATTATTGTTGTTTCTGGAGATTTGTCAATCTGGAGAGTTTCTGGAGTTTCTGTCAATCACTCGCTGATTATGAATTTTATTTTGTCTTATACGTCCTGAATGAATTTGGTCTTAATAGGTTCACTATATCATATCGTGGTCATTGTAACAATCAGGGCGGATGCCCTTTTCTATATTTTAGGAATATTCAATATAAAATAAATGTTTTGTCGAATATTTTTTCGGGTAGTTATTACATTAAAGTACTTATATGGGGTTAACTTTGTTTGCAGCTATAATTATAAACTTAGAGTTTTTATATCTTTAGAATCTAAAATTCGGAAAATACTTTATATATATTCAAAGAAGTAACGGGTATCCTACAGTCGGGAGCTCGACTGTAGCCTTTCCGACTAGTTATACCCGTTACTTAAAAATTAAGTAAAAGGGTATATTGTATTCGTGCAAATGTGCGTAACAGGCAGAAGGAGGCGTGGCAGACCCTATAAAGTATATATATTCTTGATCAGCATCAACAGCCGAGTCGATATAGCCATGTCCGTCTGTGCGTTCGTCCGTCCGTCCGTCCGTCCGTCTGTCCGTCTGTCCGTCCGTGTGAGCGCCTAGATCTCAGAGACTATAAGGGATAGAGCAACCAAATTTGGTACACAGACTTCTATAAACCCCACGCAGATCAAGTTTGTTTTAAATTTTCGATCGGACCACTATATCATATAGCTGCCATATGAACGATCGGTCGAAAATCAAGTTGTAGTAT
>JAWNLU010001933.1:0-114152 GCA_035042165.1 Drosophila kuntzei | reverse complement strand
TTAACAGTCATCATGAATACAGAATACCTAAATATACAGGGCGAAATGAAGCCACACTGTATAGTTCCTATGATAGGCGACGGAGCTTGCCTTTTTAGGTCAATTTCCTTTCTTTTAAATGGCACCCAAGAATGCTTTGGTAATATACGCCAGGAAATAGTACGTTATGTGGTTGAGCATTGGAATCATCTTCAGTTACATACCTCAAACTCTGAGGGAGACATTTATAACAGTTCTGCAGAATATGAAATACAAATGATGCAGTCTCACACATATGGTTCAGTATCTATTTACACTAGTTGACAAACAAGTCAATTTTGATGTCAACGTAGTCAATTCTAGTGTAAACATCTGTTAACGCAGTCAACTCTCGTGTTGACTGTAAATTGACAATGCGAAAATCTTCAATTGACGTTGTGAGTGTAAACATAGTGTAAACACTTTATGTCAACTGTTGAAGTCATAATTGCTGCGTTGACAATGCAAATTCAAATTGACTTCATGTTCATTCTTTTCTTCTGTGTTGACAAGCTTTGCGTACATATGAGAGGTGGTATCACTTGGATTTCATCATCAGTGTTGTTTGATTAACATTTATGAAATTGCAAATTAAATTGCTGTAATTACCAAACATGAATTGTTGAAAAATACAAAATTAAATATTTCATGATTCTCTTTCTCAAGACATAAATGCCAAATAATTACGGCGGTCATTAATCGCTTACTTGATGGTGGCATTATACTAATTTTATCTTAAAGTAAACAAAACACATAAATAAGTTTTAAAAATATGTTTGCATGTGCACTATGTGATTACCTCATTTTTTATTTTATCATGTTTAATACATACACAATATGGACGTCGACTAAACAGCATTGGCAACGTGAACGTCAACGAATGTTGATGTCAACTAGTTTAAACAGCTGTCAACTGTATCTCCAACGTGTTGCTAGCCCGTGCGTTGACGAACTGAAAAAATAGTTGACAATCATGTTTTGTGGTCAATTTAGTCAACTAATGTAAACGCAACTAATGCTTTGACCTTGGATACCAATTGTTGACTTTGCTCGAATTGACGCTGTGTCAACTAGTGTAAATACACCATAACTTTTGCTTTTCCGCGGCTCAATCAGCACAAAACAAATAGGCCTCGTTGGCCGATTGGGGTGAAGATAACATATCGTTTATACCGAAAAAAAAACCGAAGAAAACTGGAGCTGCAAAGCTCGCGATTTCACTCTGATCTTCTTAGCTCACTCGTTCGAGCCTTTGCCCTATCTTAAATTAAGTGAAGTGCTTAGTTTTAAAAATATAATGACCGAATGTGCATTGATTTTTTGTCTCTTTGATTATTATTGGCTGGTATTATGGCAGCATTAGCGGGTTTGCTCCACGTTGGTTCTCGGCAGCTTCTCCCTCAATTTCTCACCTCCCCTCGATGTGAGTTCAGAAATAAAAATCTTCGACTAGGTGCCAGAAATGATCGTAAAAAATATTAAAAACAAGGGGGCTCCGCCCCCTGCTCGTTTCGCTCGCCTACCCCCGGCTCGCTTCGCTCGCGATACAGTCGACCATACTCGACTGTCGGAGACCCCGTACTTGGTACGAAAAAAGCAAAGACTGGTGAAAATTAATTTATATTTTAGTTAAACATTGATTCGTCGTAGGGTTTTATCTTCCAAAAAAACTTTTTAACAAAGTAAAAGTCTAGTGACGAAAGTCTTTCCCTGCCCCAAAATTTCTGATATCCCATTTTGTGACGAACGATATTAAACTTAATATATAAATAATTATAAAATAAAAAGTTTGGCATTCGGAACATTGCGCATAAAGATCTTGATTCTTTATACCTAAAAATAATTTTAATGCGCAGAGCCGAATGCCAAACTTTTTATTTTATAATTATTTATATATTAAGTTTAATATCGTTCGTCACAAAATGGGATATCAGAAATTTTGGGGCAGGGAAAGACAATATGTATTAGCATTTATAAATATGAACATGCTGGATTATGAACACGACAAATAGCTAAAATCAGCTGAATTTAAAAAAGGAGTTGACACAGCTGGGATTTGAACCCGCAACCCAATGTCAAAATAGGATTACAAAGTATGGGGACTCAACCCGTTGAGCCATCATCTAGTTCATCAACAAGAAAAATTGCTTGTTAATCAATCTTATTGAAAAATGAATTAAAAATTGTATAATAACATCAAATGTTAATGTATATGTCAATATAACATCAATAAGACATGACAATATAACATTAATAAATAAAAAAAAAAAAAACATTTGCCCGAGGCAGGACTCGAACCTTCGACCTGCGTGATAGCATAAAAATAGATGAATTCAGCGACTTAGCACAGTAATCCACGGAGCGCTCTAACATTCGTCTGCCTAATTTCAGCTTTGTTAACAGCATTTTTCTGCTAAGTATTAATTTATGATTACTGCCAACCCTCACACAATTAATCAGCTTAACTTATTATTTTAATATTTTCGCTATTTACCGTCCGATCGCAATGAAATTCTACACAGATCGTGGACTATTTACGCTTCATCTATGGAAAATCTGCAGTTTCTCGCTTGCAAATTGTTCTTGTAATTTAGAAATTAAATTTTAAATTTGGATTTTAGGGCGTTCAAGGGGGCGTAGCAAAATTCTAAAACAAACTTGATCTGCTTGCAATATAGATGAACCTGGATACCGAGTTTGGTGTCTCTAGCTCTTATAGTCTCTGAGATCAGGTCTTTAAAGCCAAAAGTGATGAACATGTATCCACATGTGCTCGCCACTGTATATCTATGATCAAAACAAATATGAACCTGGGAATCGGTGTGGAACACAACTAAAAGCTTAAGTGAAGTTAGAAATGGAAAACGAAAAACACTCACAAAAGACAATTTGGTTATTTTAGATTTTTTGGACACTTAACAATCTACAAATATCCGATTACTTCGATATCCATATTACTTCAAAGTTGGTGGTGTTTATTTTAAACACGTTGTTGATTTTGAAAGATGTGATTTACTCTCTGAAATATCACAACGCATATAGCGAATGGTTACACCGAAAAAAAAAACGTTGGATTCAAATAGCCAATTTATTTAAAAGATAATCGACATCATTCAAATTGCAACATTTCGATTTTAGTTTTTTGAGTTTTTGTTGAATGGGAGCGACCACTGTGCGCTGCTCCATACAACTTTTCTGTATTGGACGCTTGCAAATCTTGTTTGAAACAAGTACGAAGTCCCAGTAATATTGTTGGTAATAGTTATAACTATGAAGGGCCGGCGTTGCATATTAGAGCTGACTTGAAAGATCTGTGCCACCTTTCAATCATGCCGTTTGACAGAAGGTGATACGCCGTCGTATTTATGCGTTTGCTACCGACATGTTGAGATAGCTCGTTGAAAATAGCGGATTCTAACTGTGTGCCTTGATCGGTAGTAATTATCTTTGGAGTTCCAAAACGTGATATCCAAGTGGACCAAGACGCAGTTGCTACCGTTTCTGCTGCGATTTCTTTCAGTGGCACGGCTTCAGGCCAGCGGGAAAAACGGTCAATCATCGTTGAACAGTAACGATAGCCTTGCGCTAGCAACATTACAGCGTGTCAAGGTGCACGTGATCGAATTTTCCACCTGGAACGTTGATTTTGTCAGGCACATGGTGATTATGTTTATGTATTTTCGATCGTTGGCATGCCATACAGTTTCTTATGACGTGGGAATCATCGAAGGGCCTATGTATTTTTGACGAATCTGTTGCAGCGTAGATCTCCCACTCGGATGGTACAGATTGTGGTACAGATCGTAGCGTGCTCGTTGAAGTTTTAGGGATGACTTGCTATCTTTGACATATGTCGGGGCTTTGTTGAAATGCGTATACTAACGGCTTGTAATCGGTCTTGATGATGAAGGTGCGGGATTCGAGCACATGCTTAAAGTACTTTACAGCTTCGAAGATTACGAGAAGTTCTCTGTCGTAGCTGATGTAATTATTCTCTGTATTGCTGAGCTTCTTGGAGAAGAATCCTAGTGGCTTCCAGTCGTCGTCTAATTGTTGCTCCAAACAGCTCTGATGGCAAAATCAGACGCGTCGCATCCAAGGCGAGTTTTGCATTTGAAGTCGGAAATGCAAGGAGCGCTGCGTAGGCCACACTTTGCTTGCAAGCTTCGAAGGCTGTGGATAGTTCCGATGCTCAATCGATTTTTGACATCTCTTAAGAGTTCCGATAGAGGCGCTTACGAGTGCGATGTGTGTGGTAAGCATCTTCGATAGTAATTTATCACGCCGAGAAAACGGCCGAGGTGATTGATGCTTTCTGGACGTGTATAATTCACGATGGCTTCAATAAGATCCGTGGGTGGTATAATTCCATGCTGGTTGATAACGTAGTTAAGGAAACGAACTTCTTATTTAGCTATGTTGCATTTGCTGAGATTGACGCAAAGCCATGCTTACGCAGGATTTGTAGAACGGTGTTCTTGATGTTCAGCCAGAGAATTCGACATAACAAGTATATCATCTATATAGCAGAACACAAAATCTATACCACGTCATTTTTTAAATCAAAAGGCATGTACCAGCCCTTAAACCTGTGTTCTTGCACGACTGATTACGCTTTGCACAGTTCCTTTCGGGCTTTGTGCACAAATTATAATAGCCTCTAACACGTAATTTCCACAGAACTCTCTCTCCCTTCCATAAAAATCCTCTATTTTCCTATACCTTTTGAGAAATCCCTAGTCATACTAACAACTAACACTTATACTACTCCTTTACCAATACTAATAAGATACTAATACTTATTGATCTGATTGAATTTTTCTGCGTTTTCCCCAATCCTTGCAACAAATGTTGGATCAATTAATACATACAATGCCTCCAGCTTAAACAAAATTTTTTTCTATATTTTCAGTTATTAATTAAAGTTTTTTATAATATAATTTAATTTTATTAATTTTACGTTTTAGTTTTATAAGCAGTATAAAATCATGGGTTTTTGCTGTTAATGTTATGATAATTTTTTTTTATATCATGTAACTAGGTTATTTAAACTATTTCATATATTAATCAGTATTATTAAAAAATTAAATAAGATAAAAATGTATACATATATTAGCCAAAAAAATGGATTTTTTTTCAAAATTTTACATGTAAAATATGCACAGAAAATATATCAAATTTGGCCGATAAACCTGAATCGACCTGTGGGCCTATCACCCTGTGTAAGGTGTCATTTCAAAGCTCATGAAGTTTACTATCAAATGCTTTGTAATTTTGTATGAGAAAGGGCCCTACTGTGCCTTCTTTTTCGGCCATCAGTATTTGGTAATATGCCTTTACCAGGGCTAGCGTAGAAAAAACAGTTTTATTGTGCAAATTCTCATTTAGTTTTCGGTAGTCGCCGCAAGTTCGCCAAACGCCATCCTTCTTGGACACCCTATGCAGAGGACTGGACCTTCGGCTGTTCGAAGGTCGACGAATACCTTTCTTAATTAAAAAATTGAATTCCTTTTTAGCGACAGTTACTTTTCACCCGCAAGTCGACGGGGACGATCTGAAACTGGACATTCGTTATTCTCAATGAAGTGGGGAACTTCGTACGGTAGTAGTAGAGATTTTTAGTATTTGTGATTTATTGTGCAATTGTCCAATGCGTTGTTTATGTGTATTTTTAGCTAAAAACTAACAAATGTGTTCCTGTTCTGATAAGCTTTACATTAGTATAGCACAAGGTATCACGAAAGTTTTGCTCAAAGGTTATTAACTAAACCATCTAGAATGAGATGTTATTTATAACTTTTGCTCCATTTTGCTCCTTTTCTTAAAAAAACACATGTTGCAGATGTTAAATTTTGCTGAAAAATCTGATTTTTCTTAGCGCACTGTTGGGAGGGGGGTGAAGAAAAGGTCAAATTAAAAAACAAGAAATATTATAAGTTGTACTTTAGTCTGACTAACAAATGCGCAAAATTTAAAGCGTCAGGCTTTATATTATTGAAAAAAATTTGATTTTTCACAGAGTCGGGGAGGGGGTGAGGTAAAATAATGTCCAATCAAAAAACAAAAAAAATATATAAATTTCAGTTTAGTTTAACTAAAGTTCATGCCAAATTTCAAGCTTCTAGCTTAATATGATATTTAGATTTTATATAAATAATTTACACTTTTTATTCATAGGCTTGGGAGGAGGGAGTGAAGGCGTGGTCCAATTTGAAAAAAAAAATTGAAATTCTACATAAGTCTAAGGTTCATGCCAAATTCCAAGTCTTTATCTTTATATTTAGAGTTTATGCCAAAATATTGAGATTTTTACCATAGTGGACTGTAGACGCTTGACGTCTGTCTGCATGATCTCAAACTTCTGGGTCAGTGAACACAACGAGTGCCAGAGCCGCCAACAGTGTTTACTATGTGCTCTAGAGCTGGAGGGTACTGTGGCGAGGACGAAATTGCATACGTAGTGCTTGTGTGTACAGCGTCGAGCATCTTGTCAGCAAGTTTTCCGAGATTATCTATGTCATTGTCCTCCCACCTCAGAGTATTGGTCGAATCGTTTGAGGCTTTGATGCTTAAAATAGACTGAGGGTTAGGCTTCCGCTGCCAGGATCCGGAGCTAGGCGAAGAATATGAGCCAGAATATCGGATGGTTTGAGTCCAGGGGTTCCTCCACCTTGCAGCAGGCGGGGCAACTTGGACTCGGGAGTTTCGGCGAATCTTTGCAGCAGACGTGTATTCAAAGCATCGCATTTGTCCGTAGTAGGTGGATGTATAATGAGATCATCTATAGCCAAAACCACTTCTTGTTCGTGATGCACTGCAACGAAGTCAAACTTATCAGTATCATCGCTAACACTGCGCAAGCGAAACGAGCAAACCATAATTCAGGACTGTTGAGTGTAAATTTTGGCAGATGAATTTTGGCACGCTGTGATGGCACGCGGAGCTTATCTTGCAAAGGAGGGATGTTTGCACGGAGATCCTCTAGTTGTTGTTGCAGATCTCGAAGCTGCGGTTTTTTCACCACACACTGAAATTGACCGCGAGACTTCTTTGAACGAATTAATTTCTAATGCTGCACTGACGAAAATCGTCGCAGATCGCGTCGGGGTTTATTGTGTTTCATATAATGTATTAATAAAAATGAAGCTTTTCGTTAAAATTGTACGCGTCGCTGTTTTAGGTTGATCGTCGATGATTTTGTGTCATCGATATATCCCTGCTGGGACAGAGCTGTCATCATATTTTGGTTATCGCGTTCTGCCGTTAGAGGCCGCCTCAAATATATTTTTACAAGCGCGCTACAGATTTTCATATATTAAATTAAATATCGTTCGTCACAAAACTGGATATCAGAAATTTTGGGGCATGGAAAGGCTTTCGTCACTAGTATGTGTACTCTATAAATAGTAAGCTCGGCGAATTGTACTCTCGTCATGCACGAGTTTGCTCGTGTTTGTCTGATTTTGCTCTCTCGACGACACGTTGCCTTCGTGTTTTGCTGTTTCGCACATAAGCTCAATGTTTAATTGTGTGAGTTTGGACACCACTGCCCCAAATGAACATATCATCTGATACTCCATAAGCTAGATTTTAAATAAACAAATGCTCTTAAGGTATTGGTATTGTAAACGAGCATGTTCATGATTTTAATGTAGCGCATATAAAAAAACAAAAGACTACACTAAGTTCAAATAAAAATATTTAAAAATATATATTTTGACCATAATTGTTTGTTGTGCTGTATAAATGGAAGTATAATGTTTAAAAAATTTAAATGTTTTACCTTAACAATACGTTTTTTTTATTATAATATGATTTCTATCAAAATTGCGATCCAATTTGTTCAGGCCGCCATATAAAATATTTCGAAAAGTTGAGTAAATTTAATGGAATATTTATACTCTGATAAATTATCATTTATTGAATATTAAACCAAGCGTATGTATGTTAACTTCAGGTTTATTTGTAAATACTGGTATACAACTAAACACGACTATGCAAGCCAAACTTAATGTGATGTATTTATGTTAATATACACTATATATTCTTTATGCATCATCAAAAATTTAGTGATATTTTTTCTTGTTGGTATTTTTTCTCTCATAAAAATAACACAAAATGTCTGATATTTTGCATGATTTTCAGGATTTATCAGCGAACGTAAGTGTTTAAACATATGTCCGTTGGTCAATTACTCCTTTGTTGCCTTTTTCCATTCAAATGCAACAATGTCACTCCGTAGCAAGCAATGAAAAATTCTCAAAATTCATCTTACCTTGTACTGATTCATCGTCCAAATCATCAGTGCTACTAGTAATCCGAGCTGCAAATTCTAAAATGTTAATGATGTTTCGAATAAGATGATTTACAAACACTTACCTCTAGAACCTTTCGTTGAACTAACACCACCAGAGCTACTGGAAATACCACCATTACGATTATAGAGAACATTCTCCAAGTAAGATAGTCCATTATTATTTACAATGTTCAACCCCAGACACGTTTCTATTTGTTTCCAACGATGAAGTCTTTCTTGTAATTCATTAGTTACTTCCCCAAGAGCGTTGCGTGCTTCAACAATTGAGCGGTCGACATCATCAATGCTCTTACCGTGTGTCGAAACAAAAGCGCCCACCAAGCTAGATCGCTTTTTTCGAAGCTTTTCACATGCTTCTCGAGCTGTTTGCAATTGTCTTTCAGCGGTCACTCGTTTTTTTTGATGATTTTTGCTTTCTAATTCATATGTATACTGTAGCCATGCCTGTAACTGCTGAGGGGGCGCCCAACAATTGTCCACTAGCTCGAACTCAGCACGCGTCAGTTCATTGCGAAGAATTTCAATTTCTTTTTTTAACTGTTGTACCTCCAGATCTGAGCTAGCCGAACTTATTGAAGGAACTTCTTTTAAACGTCGCTCTAGGTCCATCTTTTCTGTTGCAACGTTTTCTTGTTCCATGCGAGCCAGCTCTAATTCCTAAAAATATATTTGGGCATAAATGGAACTGTAACTATATTAAATTCATCATACTTTTTGCATCTCCTGGAGACTTTGCTCAGCCCGTTGCAAGCCTTCCATATCTTGTGCCATGCGCCTTAAGTGTCGTTTGGCATTCTTGTTTTGCTGGTAGGCATACCAACAACCTATGATGGCACTCAATAAAAGTGTGACAAGAATGTAATCTTTCCAGCGTGTGCCTGTTTCTGTGGATATATATTTGTTAAAATATAAACTATTAACATTGTTCCACGATTATTGTAATGTCAATTAGGTTCATGCTAAATTTGTACCGATTGCTTACCCCGAGGCGGACCAAATAACACCACATCCATTGCTTTAAGTGATATTTTCTGCTTATGTATTGGGTCTTTTATACCAAGTACATTACTTACATAATGCAGATTATTAACAGCTAATCTGAAAACAAATATGAAATGTTAATAGTTAAAGTGCGGATTTTCAGCGAAAAAGAGTAGACCCGAGATAAATATATTCCGTGCTGGGTCTATGCTGGGTCTGCTATTGAACAATTTTGTGCAGAGCAGAAAATATACATATATTTGATGTATAAATAACTAAAAAACCATTTACACAAGATAAAAGTCTACTTGCGAAATCATTTCCCTGCTCCAAAATATCTGATATCCAATTTTGTGACGAACTATGTTAAATTTAATAAGCACATAAATTATTCTTAACTAAAAAGAGTTTGGCATTCGGCACATTGTCCAAAAATGACCCGATTCTTTATACCTACATACCCTTATACCTATAAAATTTAAGTGAAATTATAAATTTATGCATAATTTATGTATGGAATTTAATATAATTCGTCAGAAAATTTGGCACGCTAAAATGCTTCGTGACTACACTTTTGTGTAGAGAATTTTTTAAAAGATATTATTTCTTGAATTCAATATGATTTTTACATTGTTATATTATCAGATTGTTAATTAATTTAGGATACCCTTAGCCCAGGCACTAAGATTCTGATCGACACGCCGAAGTGCTGACGCAGAGCGCTAAAAAAGTTTGTAGGCATGATAGTGGAAGCAGAGTTGTGTAATATCTCCTTGAACTGGCTAGGACAAAAGTCACTAATAAGTTATTTTTGGGCTGTATAACAGAGTGTGTCAATTTGTTCGGGTGAGAAAAAAGGTGGAAAGCATCCATCAAAATCGGCAACTATGATGAATATTTTACCAAGAAACTATGGGTCTAAAATGAATTCCTAGCCCCTGCTGAGAAGCATACAGATTTTAGCTAGAGGTATTTTAAAGTCTGCGCGGTTTTATTAAAAACTATAAAAAATACCACATTTTCCAATAATGTTGGCCCTAAGAATGTTTCATCTCTTTAAAACCAATTTTTCAGATTTTTTTTTAATCAACCACTCCCGCTACCGACCCCATAATTTTAAGTGGCTTATAACCCTCAAAGTAGTCAAGATAAGATCAAGTAACCTTATGATCCGTAATGATAGTAAAAACATGAAATCTTCGAAATTCATTTCTAATTTTGTGAAAGCAAACAATAAACTGCTTAATGTAAAACAAAGAATAGATTTGTAATAACATAAAAAGTCTTTTTTTAAGTTAGCAAGTGCACACATCGCTCGGTTCCCTGAATGTGAGACGAAATTGGATATGTTAAGTGTATTTCAGCAGGATTTATATCCTCTAACAGCTGTTTGTGTGGAATGCATGCAGTAAATAGATGTTCAAATAATATGTCGTCATTATCAAAGTCGACTAGATCCATATAATCTTTGCAATCGAAATTAATGTGATTCATCTTTTAAACTCTGAGATTAGTGGTGATAAAAATTATCGCGATAATAGATTATTTTTTGTAATAGTTTTTTCCCAGACAGGTTTTCTTTCATCGAAAAGCATTGCTGACTGATTCATTTCAGTATGGCCGAAATATTTATTGTTTTAGATTGCTTTGTTCACAACTTCTCGAAGATTTAGTTCGTTGATTGAATAAAAGATAAAGCGTGATTAGTCCACGATCTGAGTAGAAAATTTCATTGCGATCGGACTGTAAATAGCGAAGATATTAAAATAATAAGTTAAGCTGTTTAATTGTGTGAGGGTTGACAGTAATCAAAAATTAATATCAGGAAACTGCTGTAACAGGCAAAAGGAGGGACAGACCCCATTAAGTGTATACATTCTTGATCAGTATCAACAACCGAGTCGATTTAACCATCTCCGCCTGTCTGTTCGTCCGTCTGATAGTCTGTTTGAATGCGACGATCTCAGAGATTATAATAGATGAAAACTCAACATTGATATGTAGGTTCCTGGAGTCCATACGCAGATCAAGATTGTTTTTATTTTTGGATCGAACCATTATATCACTACTAGTTGCCATAGGGACACTCGGCCGATAATCTAATTTTAGCCCGACAAAATTATAGATTTTTTAAGATATTCTATCAAAATTGTTTGGTTTTTGAGAAATCCTAGCCATGCTGAATATGCATAACTTGGTCTTATACACCCTGTGAAAATTTGGTTCATATCGGATCACTATCACTGTGGACTGCAGTCCGCGCTAGTGACGAAAGCATCACGAAGGGTGCGAAAGACGACTAGCCATTTATAAGTGAAGAATGGAAAATTTGCTACGACTGTCCGATCAGATCGAGTTATACACATACCGAGGTATGACCTTAAATAACAAAAGTGCATCCGCAGAGTTTTTGAAACTCACTTAGTTCATGAGATAAGGTGGTGAGAGGGCCAAATTAAAATTATTGCAGCGGATGGGGCCGCCCTTGCAGAGCGCTGTATTTAATTTTCGTTTAATTGCTCCAATGCCAGCTATAAGATATATTAAACCAATTTGAATCAAATTTTTGGGCAGGATATATAAGACCAATACAGATGAATATGCTACCAAAACCTCAAAAAAAAATTAAAGTTTTCCATACTAAAACTTGATGCACGTCCTTTGCAGAATTTGTAATAAAGGAAATGTGTAAGTTAAAGTTTAGTTTAGAATTAAAAAGAACACCCAAATCTTTAACGGTATTTAAACGTTGTAATGAGATATTATCAATCGTATAGGTTCCCAGAGAGGGTGTAGCTAATGCAATTAGTTAGTGCAATTCAGAGGAAGATGATTAGCCAGGCACAAAAGATGCATAGAATCTAGACCGTTTTGAAGTAGATTAAATTAAGAATGATCGTTAAATGAAAGAAAGTTAAAGTTTTACATCATCGGCATACATCAGTAGTAGAGTGTAATAATATAGACGGAAGATCATTAATAAACAGAGTAATGAATAAGGGCCCAAGGTGACTTCCTTGGGGAACCCCAGAAGGACAAACAGGATCTGAGTAAAACTTTCTGCGTTCTACCATTTAAATATGAAGAAATCCATGATAAAGAGAAGAAGACAAACCAATACTCCTGAGCTTAAAAAGTAAAAGATTATGATTTACAAAGTCAAACGCTTTACTGAAGTCGGTAAAGACTACATCAGTTAGCTTTTCCTTTGGAATGCATCATGTATAAGGCATGAAAATACCAACAGGTTGGTCGAAGTGGACCGACTCTTAATAAATACATGTTGATAAGTAGAAATTAAAGATTTACAGAGACAGGTACAGATAAGGGCATTGGGAAGGGAGAAGCATTTTGTTCATTACGTTTATTTGAAAAAGGGGAAAAGCAAATAGGTGATCTAAAAAATCGTGTTGAGAAGAAGGAGTGAGGTAATTTGCGCAGTCCACTACTGTGACTACGTCATTGTCACGCGCTTGGGAAAATACTTCGTTTATACAAGTTTTATGTTGCATATATATAAACTTGTATGTTTGAAGCAGCAGGAATAAAAGAACAGATTATGCAAAAGGCAGATACACGTAAAGGAAGAGTTACTTTCACAGCAACTATTTCAACATCGGACAAAGAATTAAAGATCAGGACTTCTGAATGAAAAAAGATTTTGATAGCAACTAAGACGCCACCGCCTCGAGACGATCGGTCTTTCTATAAATCATAAAATTGTACACGAAGAATGGAAAATTTGCTACGACTGTCCGATTAGCTACATATACATATACCGATCGAAAGGTATGACGGTCAATAACAAAAGTGCATACTAAGATTTTTGAAAGCTCACCTGCTTAATGAGATAAGGGGGTGTAAGTGTAAATAGAAAAAAAACAAAAAATGTATGTCGTGAATTGCAAAAGTTGCAAAAATTGTGAAAAAATATGGAAGAGTCAGCGAGCTCTGCTTCCTTCATTTCTTTCACCAAAAAAAATTTCCAAAAAAAAACACTGAATTTTGGGTTGTTTTGTTATAAACAAAAAATTATAAAAACATAAAAACAGGGTTGATTTGAGCTGGTTCCTTTGAAACAGCTGTCAAACGATTTTATGGCACAGCCGTGCCATTCTCTGGCGCAGAAAGTATGCGGCACCGAATGACAATGGTGTTTACATTGAAAGTGGCACATTATTGTGTCATGGGAGCGGTGTGCAAAGACAAATCATGAACATTTTCTTACATTTTTAAAATATTTTTTAAGAGCCTTGGTGAAAATTTCAGCCTTCTGCTTCCATTAGAAATATTTTTGGCCGCGCCTTCATACTTTACATCTCAAATTAATATATCTTTTGAACTCTTATTTTTGTTAAGAGTAGTTTACAAATTTGACCAAATGCACAGGATGTAGGTGACCAACCCAGATACTTATTCTGTAAAATTTGTTGAGATATCTCTGAAAACAAAGTTTTTCTTACTTAAATTGGATTTTCAACCGATCTTTCCTATGACAGCTATATGATAAGGTTGACCGATTTGAAAAAACTTTGGTCAGTATGTAGAGGACGAATTCAGATACTTATTCTGTAAGATTGGTGCCAACTAAAAATGGGCAAAAAAGGGTGTAATGGTTTCGTTGGAATGCATGTAACAGGCAGAAGGAGGCGTGGCAGACCCCATAAAGTATATATATTCTTGATCAGTATAAACAGCCGAGTCGATATGGCCATGTCCGTCCGTCTGTCCGTCCGTCTGTTTGAACGCGTCGATCTCAGAGACTATAAGAGCTAGAGACTTCAAACTTGGAATGTAGGTCGCTGGGTACCATACGCAGGTCAAGTTTGTTTCCAATTTTGGATGCCACGCCCCCTCCGCCCACAAATCACACAAAATGATTTACAGGCTCAAATTTCAAGATAGCACTTCTTAACTGACCAAGCAGTTGAGATGTAAGCCCATTAAACGACCCTGAAAGTTTCAAAACGATTGACCCATAAATAGGGAAGATATTAAAGAATTGGTTTTAATTCAATATTTGCATATGCAATGCAATGTGCGAGCGAGACAGCATATGTTTGTTTATATGTAAAGCGAGCGCAAGACAGTGTGCCCGCACACTCCAGCGATTTTGCTTATCGATACCATTATCGATATCATTTTAGCTTAATATGCTATTAATGTATGATATACATATGTACAAACATACTTATTTATTACAATTATATTAAAATATAATTGTGTAAATACATAGATTTATACAGATGTGTGCATTGCAAAATGCCATGTGACGTCACATTTATCAATACAGCAAGACAAAAGCTGAGTGTTATCCATTGTGCTACATGAGAGGACAAAAGATCATTTTCGAGCACTACTGTTTGCTCGTTGCCGAGCACTGAAAACTCCAAATTAGTAATTTTCTTAACCAGCTTGACAGAAAATGCATCTGGTGGGGTCTTATACAACCCCACTGAATTTGATTTAAATCGGTTTACTATATCACATAACTGTCATTAGAAATATTAGTCGACAATTTAATACTACGCTCGCAAGGGCATTAAATCTTCGGCGTACCGAACAGCATACAAGACTATGGGCACAGAGTATCCGATAGTCAAGTACACTCGACTGTAGCTGCACCTCACCGCGAGCGAAGCGAGCCGGGGGTAGGCGAGCGAAGCGAGCAGGGGGCGCATTTTGTGACGAACGATATTAAACTTAATATATAAATAATTATAAAATAAAAAGTTTGGCATTCGGAACATTGCGCATAAAGATCTTGATTCTGTATACCTAAAAATAATTTTAATGCGCAGAGCCGAATGCCAAACTTTTTATTTTATAATTATTTATATATTAAGTTTAATATCGTTCGTCACAAAATGGGATATCAGAAATTTTGGGGCAGGGAAAGACTTTCGTCACTAGACTTTTACTTTGTTAAAAAGTTTTTTTGGAAGATATCAGAAATTTTTGGAATTTTATATGATTCTGACAGTGTAATTTTGCTATAAAATTATCAAAATGCTTACTTCAAATAAAAAATAAATAGGGCAGCTATATAATATAGTAAACCGATTTTAACCAATTTTGGTCAGGATGTATAAAACCAACCCAGATGCGTATGTTGACAGTGTGATCAAGATATCTAAAAAACAACAAAGTTTTTTATACTTAAACTTGATTTTATACCGATTGTTCATATGGTATACCGATTTGAACTAAATTGGGACATAATGTATAAGACCAACTTAAATGCATACTGTGTCAAATTGGTTCAGATATCTTGAGAAATATAAAAGATTTTCGTACTGAAACCTTATTTTGGACCGATCGTTCATATGGCAGCTATATGATATAGTGGACCGATTTGAACTAAATTTGGACATAATGTGTAAGACCAACTTAAATACATACTCTGTCAAATTGGTTGAGAAACCTTGAAAAACTAAAAAGTTTTTCGTACCAAAGCTTGATTTTCTAATTGGTATCATATAGTAAATAGTAAAATGTATTTATTCAGTTAACCGGTCATATCTTCCACACCTTGTGGCTGAGAGACATGTCAAAAGACGCGAAATTTTACGTGTTACAACATATTGAAATTTAATAAAAATCGTCGGAACCGTTTTCTAATAAATCGCCAAAGTTTAAGCTAAAAATCCTTTTTTCACCTGTAGCATTTTACCTGAGCACTTTGCTAAAAAGTATTCAAGGCACGTCTAGAAGCCCTCAAAAATACCTTTCTAACGACATATAGAACACATCTGTAGCTTCTTTGGATTGGATTCTTTGGAAACTACGGGTGTTTCAAATTTATCACGTTTTAGCTATTTCCCGCTAAACTAGCTATTTCCCGCTAAAGTCGTAGAACAAACATTTCTAGATTTTTGATGAGAAACAATTCCTCATCAAAAAATTTAAGCTTTTTCAGCGCTTTCGTACAAACAAACAAACAGACAAACAAACAAACAGACAAACTCATTTTTCATCTCATTTTGAGAAGGCCCTTAAAAATTGCAAATTAATATATCTTTTGAACCAAATGTCGGATTGGAATGATCGAGGTATCATTCGACGCGTATTTTTAACAAGAAAAGGCTCCAACGGCTCCACTAGCTGCAATCATAAAAATTTGGCCCCTCCCACTTACATCCCCATATCTTATGAACCAGGTGAGTTACCAAAAGTCTTAGTATGCACTTTTGTTATTAACCGTCATACCTTTCGATCGGTATATAACTCGATCCGATCGGACAGTCATAGCAAATTTTCCATTCTGCGTGTATATATTGCCAGTCGCCTTTTGCACACTACGTGTTGCTTTCGTTACTAGCGCGGACTGCCGTCCGCAGTGATAGACTCACTACACACAGGACCAACTGGCTCAAGTACAAGAAATATGTGAGCTCTCACCTCGATCTAGCCCCACAGTTCAACACCGAAGCTGACATCGACTGCTCTGCTGATTTACTGAAAAATATACTCGTCTCTGAAGCCAAAATCTCTACACCGCAAGGCGTGAATACACAGCCCAACCAACAAAATAAAATCAATCTTTAAATTGAACAACTTGTTCTGGAAAAGAGAAGATTGAGACGTGACTGGCAGTCACATCGCTCGCCATCTACCAAGCAACGGCTTAAAGATGCCTCACGCAGGCTCAGCAAAGCTCTAAAGCGTGAAGAAGCGGATGCCCAGCGCCGGTACATACAGAAATTATCGCCAATCAGCACAAAGCACCCATTGTGGAGGGCTCATCCAAATCTAAGTGCGCCAATCGAAACAGTAATCCCTATAAGAAACTCTTCAGGCTCCTGGGCCAGACGTGATAAAGACAGGGCCAACACATTTTCTACTCATCTGCGTAATGTGTTTCAACCAAATCCGGCAACCAACTCTTTTGTACTACCACCTTCTCCAACTCAAACTGCAGCCGATTCCGTGCCATCTGAGTTTCGCCCAAGCGATATTGCAAAAGTCATCAAAGAGCAAATGACACCAAAGAAGGCTCCAGGGTATGAGCTAATTACTCAAAAAATGATCATTGAACTTCCCAACTGTGCCATTTGCCTCATTTGTAAGCTTTTCAACGCGATCATAAGACTGGGATATTTCCCTAACAAATGGAAAAAATCTATCATTATTATGATTCCGAAACCAGGAAAAATCATACAATGCCATCATCGTATAAAACCAAAGAAGGCTACAGGGTATGAGCTAATTACTCAAAAAATGATCATTGAACTTCCCAACTGTGCCATTTGCCTCATTTGTAAGCTTTTCAACGCGATCATAAGACTGGGATATTTCCCTTACAAATGGAAAAAATCTATCATTATTATGATTCCGAAACCAGGAAAAGATCATACAATGCCATCATCGTATAGACCAATAAGCCTACTATCCTGCATGTCAAAACTATTTGAAAAATGTCTCCTGTTGCGCATAATTCCTTATCTGAGAGAACACAACGTAATCCCAGCACATCAATTTGGCTCCCGCGAAAGCATGGAACTATCGAGCAAGTCAACCGTATAACATCAGAAGTACGTACTGCATTCGAGCATCGAGAATACTGCAGTGCGATATTTCTTGACGTCTCTCAGGCCTTTGATAGAGTGTGGCTTGACGGCCTCATGCATAAAATCAAAACGACACTCCCTGTTTACACCCACAAGCTACTCGAGTCGTAACTCTACTATAGAGTCTTTGCAGAGAGATGCAACGTTACTACGTCTGACGACCACATAATTGAAGCTGGAGTTCCTCAAGGCAGCGTACTGGGGCCAACCTTATACGTCATTTATACAGCGGACATCCCTACAAACGAGCGCCTAACAACATCCACGTTTGCCGACGATCCCGCGATCCTAAGCCATTCCAGATGCCCTATTCAAGCAACATCAAAACTAGCTGATCATCTTGTGGTAGTTTAGAAATGGCTTTCAGACTGTCGTATTAAAATAAACGAACAAAAGTGCAAACACGTAACGCTTACCCTCAACAGGCAAACCTGCCCTCCGCTAAACTTTGTATAACACTCAACTCCCCCAAGCTGATTTAGTAATGTACTTTGGCGTCCATCTTGACAGGCGGCTCACTTGGAATGCACATATTAAAGCTAAGAAAACGCATTTAACTCTGAAGTCCATTAACCTTCATTGGCTTTAAAATGCTCGATCTTCCCTTTGCCTGGACTACAAGGTACTATTGTAAAACTCCACTATAAAACCAATCTGGACCTACGGTTCGCAACCATGGGGAAATGCGAGCAACAGCAGCATTGACATCATTGAGCGAGCACAATCCAAGATCCTGAGAACAATCACGAAAGCATACTTAGAGATCTTAACATTTTAACCGAGAAGGATTAAATAGCAAAACAGAAGGCGAACTACAACATCAAGCTTTCTTCACATCCAAATCTTCTTGCAAGGCGCTTAACTCGGGTTTGCAATCGAACCCGTCTCCACCGCAACGACCCCCCAGCCCACCAGTAATATATCGGGGCCCCCAGACCTTAATTTTTTAAAAGTATTCAAATTAACAAACTTTTGTTATATTCTTGTTAGGGTGTCATCGAACTGGAATGTTGCATACCAGAAATGTTAACATGGCGAAATTCAAGTGGCTCCTGTTTTTATAAATTGAAATTTTTTAATACTATTTATGATGAATAGTGATCAGTGTGGTTTGTACTTTGTGTTTGTAGACCGGTGATGTTGATATTGTTCGTGTTGTCTGTAGTAAGTGTCAATAAAGAGACGTTCCAAAAATAATTTTTTTTGATCAAAACCTTATCTTAGGGAAGAGTTTTAAAAAAAATGTAAGCAATAGTAAGCAAAGTGACTATATACATGTTGTAGAGTAATTCATTGTTGACTCATAACTGCAAAGTTTATTTCCACTTTTTGCCCACTTCTCCCAAAATTAAACTTTTAAGCTCTATATAAGAAATGCAGGTTTGCTTGAAGCAAAAATTCAGTTTTCGGCCGATTTTTACTATAAATTCTATATGATGTAGTATTCCTTTTGTTGATATTTGTTGTCCAAAATATCAGTTTCATAATACTACATATATAAGTACAGTTTGGCCAGATGTATTGGAAAATAACATGGTTTTTGTATTTAATCTATATATATAAAACTCTTTGTCCTGACTGACTGACTGACTGACTGACTGACTGACTGACTGACTGACTGACTGACTGACTGACTGACTGACTGACTGACACATCAACGTGTAGGCCAAACGGCTAAAGGTAAAGAGCTGAAATTTTCACACAACATAGCTGAGACAATTTAATCGTGCAATAAGACGGCGTTTTGTGAAATTCCACCTGGAAGTGTGTTTACCCGAGGTCAAAAGGTCATGGAATTGCTTTGTATGAAAAACTTTTTTGTTTGTTGAGATATCTTAACCAAACTTACAGATTATATGTTTGGGACTGTCTCTTACATCCTGACCAAATTTGGTCAAAGTCGGATTACTCTATCATATAGCTGCCATATGAATAATCGGATGAAATTAACCTTTAGTATGGAAAACTTTTTTGTTTCTTAACCAAACTTACAGATTAGATGTTTGGGACTGTCTCTTACATTCTGACCAAATTTGGTCAAAGTCGGATTACTATATCATATAGCTGCCATAGCAATAATCGGATGAAATTAACCTTTAGTATGGAAAACTTTTTGTTTCTTAAGATATCGTAACCAAACTTACAGATTAGATGTTTGGGACTGTCTCTTACATTCTGACCAAATATGGTCAAAGTCGGATTACTATATCATACAGCTATATGATATAGCTGACCGATTTCGACCAAATTGGTTCAGAATGTAAGAGACAGTCGCGAACATGCAATCTGTGAGTTTGATTTAGATATCTTAAGAAACAAAAAAGTTTTTCATACTAACACCTGATTTTCGACCGATCTTTCCTATGACAGCTATATGATATAGCTGACCGATTTCGACCAAATTGGTTCAGAATGTAAGAGACAGTCGCAAACATGCAATCTGTGAGTTTGATTTAGATATCTTAAGAAACAAAAAAGTTTTTCTTACTAAAGGTTAATGTGCATTATATTATATAAATTAAGATATCTTAACCAAACTTACAGATTATATGTTTGGGACTGTCATTCATCATTCTGACCAAATTTGGTAAAAGTCGGATTACTATAACATATAGCTGCCATAGGAACAATATAATGCAAATTATCGATTAGTATGAAAATTGTTTTTCTTTCTTAAGAAATCTCAACCAAACTCATACTAAAGGTTACTTTGACTAAACTTAATTAACATTATTAACTAAATTTCATTTCCGCGAGCGAAGCGAGCCGGGGGTTGGCGAGCGAAGCGAGCAGGGGCGGAGCCCCTAGTATACCATAAAAAGGGTCCATTTGACCTATAATCTTGTATATGCACATACCATGACAACGAAACCAAGGCTGCAACCCAGTTCTGAACCGAACCTCGCAGAAGCGATTCGGTTTGGAATTTTGAGCAATCCGAACCGGATCATAAACCGAACTTTTGAAGATATTTATCTTGCGAACTCGAACCGAACCAAAGTTAGGTATAAAAGTTCGGTTCCGAAAAATATAATTGCATAAATGCTTTTTTAATATTGCGAAACTATTTGAGTCTTCGAATAAAAATCATAATATAAGATTATTTACATGATCAAAAATCAAGGTATGATAACCTTTTTGGTTTTCTGAGAAATCTCAATCAATCTTACAGAATAAGTATCTAAATTGTCGTAGGAAAGACCATTCGAAAATGAAGTTTTAGAATGAAAAACTTTTTGTTTCTCAAGATATGTCAACCAATTTGTCAGAATATGCATTTTAATCGGTCTTATACATCCTGGCAAAATTTGGTTTAAATCCACTATATTATACGAACGATTGGTCAAAAATCAAGTTTCAGTACGCAAAACTTTGAGATAATCAAAGTTAATCAAACTAGCAGCATGTGCATGTGGGTTGGCTTTATATATGAATCAATTTTGCTCAAATCTGTTTAATATATCATAAACCTGTCATTCGAATACAGCGCTGTGCAAGGGCATCAAATAAGTACCTGTGGACAGTGTATTGTACTGTCGAAAAAGCTCAACTGATCCACTTGTAATTTCATTTTGATTTCTTTTTTTAAATTGGAGTAAGCATATTGATAATTTTCTATCAAAGTAACAATGTCAGAAGCATTTAAAATTCCAAAAATTTCTGATATCTTATAAAAAAACTTCTTTACAAAGTAAAAGCGTAGTGACAAAATTTCTGATATCCAATTTTGTGACGAATGATATTAAATTTTGGCAATATTTGGCAAAAAGGTTACGATTCTTTATACCTAAAAATATTTTTAATGCGCAGTGTCGAGATTTGTGTTATATACCAATTTGATATTTAATTTAATGTGTGATTTATTCTAAAATAAAAAGAAAAGTTTGGCGATATTTGATTTAATATTATATATGAATTATTCTTAAAACAAAAAGACGTTTGGCATTCGACACAGCGCATACAAGTTATTTTACAAGTATAAGGAAACGTGACATTTTTTGCGCAATGTACCGAATATTAAATTAAATATCGCTATAAAAAAAATTTAATATCAGAAATTTTGGGGCATGGAAAGTTCAAAAACCAAGTTTTAGTATGACCGTTTTGTTGTTTATTATCTCAACCAATCTGACAGGATATGCTTTTAAAGTATTTTTATACATCATGACCCGAATTTGATTCAAATCGGTTAACTATATCATATAGCTGCGTTGGGAACGATTTGTCGATAATAAACTTTTAATTCGAAAAACTTTTTTGTTTTTTAATTTATACATTGTTGTTGGTCTTACATATAACGATGAAAGTGAGTCGATATGTGACTCACCGATTTCGAAAAATGTATTTACCATTCACGTCTATAAAACAAAGTCTTAGATGTATTTTTACAATCCCTTCTTTTCTGCTTAGAGTAAATATATTAACTTATTTATAAGATATCGTTAAGAAAATATCATCACATACCTGGGTAAAGCAGCACCCGTAACCTTGTGTAGTTTAAAAAGGTCAACATACTGTGGAAGTTGAACTGACTGTGACAACCAGTCAGAAGTTTGCTCAATAGTCCAATTGTGTACCTCTGAACGTAACCAAGCATTCCATAGCTCTTTAACCGAAATGTGCATATCATCATTAAAATGAAATGCCTTTTGACGTTTTTCATATCCAGAATCGTACTTCAATTCTTCGCGAAGAAACTATATAAAAGTAGAGTTTTGATATTAAATATTTAAAATTATCTGATAACACCGTAAGTAATACAAATTGTAATCCAGAGCAATCAATATATACAATATTTATAACACTATGTAACAGATTCAAATATGAACCAAACACATTTTTATACCCTAAGATATCTCAATTAATCTGACAGAATATACATTTAAGTTTATTCTATACATCCTGATCAAATTTTGTTTCTGTCTTATACGTCATGACCGAAAAAGGTTCACTATATCATATACACATCTGAACCAAATTTGGTAAGGATGTATAACACAATACACAACCAGCGAGATTATGTTGTATACAAACATATTTCTGCAAACAACAAAATTTTTCTCATTTAAGGCAGATGCCCAAACAATACTATGGCAGCTGACTATATGATATAGTTGACGAATTTTAACCAATTATGATCAGAATGTGTAAAAAAACACCAAATTGATAATACGTGAGATTGGCTTAGACACCTCAAAAAAGGCAAACAAACCGTAAGGAAGTCATCAAAATCGGTAACATACATGCACACAAGAGAGCTGCAACGGGTATGTTCGAATATGATCGCTCCCCATTCACAAAAATTCAATCAAATCTACTGAGCGGTTCAGCCGCAATGTGTTCGATCGAGTTGTGCGTATCTATGTTTACGATCGAGTAACGGACACGATTGCTTGAGTTTGGTTATGTAAACGAGCATCCGTTTGGGTATCTGAACGTGTGTGCGTATGGGTATCAGAACGAATGTCTGTTTGGGTATCTGAATGGGTGTCCGTTTGGGTATCTGTACAAGCCTTCGTTTGTGTACAAGCCTTCGTTTGTGTATGTGAGTAATGTTTGTGAGAGTAATCATAAATGAGTAATGGCTTGGTGGTGCAAATGCGAGCGTTTACATACGCGTAAACATTTTTATACTTTTATGAACAAGTATTGATAAATACTCGACGTTCTCCGCTCCTAAGTCCCTAAGAGCTAGGCCAGAATTACCGTGGGCGGGTTCAAGCGCATGCTTTAGTGAGCAATGAAAAGAATTACCCTTGGTCGGGTTCTAGATCAAGACTATTTTCAGTTTGAAGGACATTATTTAAGCTTTTTAACATAGTTTTGAATATTTGTAAGATTAAAAATGTCACAAGTGCATCGCAACCAATCACATGTGTTAGGACTCGCTTATCTCCTTCAACCCTAGCTCGCGGCCGACCTTTCTATTTTTAATTCAGTCAGGACCACAAGCCAAGTATTTCTTATATTGTTTCTAGCGAGGGCTGCTCACACATTTCTAAGACTCGCACTCTTAAGAAACATATGTTTATTTATAAACATTTTGCGGCGGGAAATATTATTAATTCTAAGCCGCACAAAAAGGTAATTTTCATGTTTATTTACAAACACTTTTATGAATGGTAGTTTGTATTATTGAATGAAAATAAAAATTGTAAAACACAGGATTGATATTAAAAAAAATGATAATTTTATTTTTTTTTAAATACTTATAAATTTATTATGATCTAATTTGTGTCAACAATTTCTTTGACTAAATTTTTTATATGAAAATTCAAGTCCAAAATTGCAAAAAAAAAAAAAAAAAAAAAAAAACAAACAATAAATACCTACCTACCTGTTACCTCGGTTTAAATTTTGCGGAAATTTAAAAAAAAAAAAAAAAAAGTGGGAAAACTCTTATCCCGTCGGGTAAAATATATTGAAGCCTTGCATGTCTTTGTTACCTATTAACTACCCATTCTATCAGGTACGCCTAAAATACAAATTGTCAAAAAAAAAATCCCATCCGTTGGGTTTAGTTTTAAGCTTCGTATTTTTAAGTTCGTCCGCCCGTTTCATTTCTGCTATGCAACGTATAAAATATACCTGTAAACTTTACGGGAAACAAGTGGAAAAATAATGCTACTTTGTATACAAATTTTAATATTTTCATTGTATATGAAGTTTCGTGTTTATATGTACTTTAATATGTGTACGCTCTCAATCAATTAAACTTATATACATGTTTTAAGCATAGTGCATACTATTTAATTTATATATAGTACATACTTTTTCATTTATATACATTCATACATATTCATACATATTATGCTGCTACGTGCTCGCACATTTTGCCTACTCGAGTCGAGCTCGAGTGCAACTCGAGTATATTGAATCTCGGGTACCATGAGCGACCGGAACACAAACGAACAGAACGATCATGACACGTGATTAAACAAAAATGCACGATCACAAACTATCATCATGATTTCTGACGATTTGGTTTGAACTGAGCGTTCGACTCAAACGCTCAGTAAAAACGATCCGCTCCGATCGCTCAAACAAAATGACATATTAATATTAATTAATCATATTAATTTGAGGTATGGGCTATATACTGGAGTGACATAGAAATCGATACCAACCGAAAATCTCATGAAAATATATGGAATTTTGGGAGATTTTCGGTTGGTTTCGATTTCTGTGCCACCCCTGATATTAGATAAATTCATTAAAAATTTATTTTAAGCTGTTTTTATAACATTTTTAAATTATTTAATTTAATTTCAGAAATTTTAAATTTGATCAAATCTCTCCCCAATTTTTTTTGGCATTTGAAAAATTGGTTGATTGGTTTCAGGAACACCTACTTTTGGGTTGCCTTTAGAGATTTATATAGCACACGAGGATATTCGCATTACCAATACAGCCACGTAATCATATTAGCCTTCGTGGATTTTTCTTATAAAAGTTACTATTTTTGATCGAAGATAGAAAGAAAATAATTATAACGGGTCACAACTAAAATTCTGGACTAACTTCAAAAGCTCAGCCAAAATATACTTTCCGTCAATACTTATTGAGTTTATTTTTTCACAAAGGTAGTAATATTAAACATTTATTTTATTTAATTGATTTCATCAAAAGGTCCTTTGTCGGCCACACTACGCAGTTTTATGCAGACGCTCCAGCATGTACATTGTACGCGTTTGGGCAATTTCTATTAGCCATTTTCGGATGCGACGTGTCAATTGCTTTACATTTTGGGCCTTCTAGGCATTCTTATACACAAGACTTTTAAGTTCACCCAAAAAATCTTTACTGCGGTAAGTTAGTGGGATTTCTGTTCTTTCTGGCTTTGATATTTAATGATTGTAATGTTTTGTATACATGTTGCTATGAGCATCCGAATTTTCGGGCCGCTTCAGCTTGGCTTATCCTTATCTTTATTGTTAAAAGCAGTCTTGAGGTTTTTAATGTTATTTTTAGTCAACATTTTTGATTTTCTTCCCGAAGCGGACTGTCTTTCTATTTTCAAACTGCTTAGAATTAAATATGTAGTGATTTTTGGCACGCCCTCCGCCCTAAAATGGACACGGGCGTAAGGTTTCCGGTGCTCTTCATGCTCTTGGTGAAAGCGTACAAAACGTTTTCGCAGCTGTTGCTGCTTGGAAGGTATTTTCAAGTCTAATATAGTACATACAATTTTTTTAAATTATGTGGTAGAAAGATGATGAAGTATCTGATTTTATTGCGCAATACCAGTGTCATACGACAAAGCATAAATAAACTGCAGGCACTTGAAGTCTGTCCAGAATTTTAGTTGTGACCCGTTACAGGCATATTCTACAAATTTTGTACAACCCAAAAGTACAAAAAATAAAGTGTCTATGCACGAGAAACCAACAAAGGGTTGCTTGTCAAAATGTCAAAGTTATTGATTATTAATTGTAATAAAATGGCATACGATTCATTTAGAATTTGTCTTTTTCAAAATATATTAATATTTAAAAAAAAATGCTAATATTTGAAATGAATTTTTGGCAATTGATTTTTATGTTTCCGAAAATATGTCTGAAAATTTAAGTTTTGACTTTTCTGTCTTTTATAATATATACTTGAATACATGAATAGTATCACAGTTGGAATTCATACTCAACACCAATCAAGCAATGAAATATCTAAAGTTTGAAATTTTTTTTATATTTGATGTGAGGTGGATTTTGGAAGCTACAAATTTTTTAGCTTGGACTTGGGTCCAAGGGCTTGATAGTGCGCGGACCCAGGCAACTTGCAACTCTCGCCCAACCGACCGAGGGGCGCACCACATAACGTGCGGTGACGAAAATCGCGAGCAGGTTAATGTACAAAAAAAACTTACAAAGACGAAGACATACAGAGGTCGGGAATACATAGATATATTGATTTTGCTGAAAGTTATTTAAGTTAAAAATTAACGAGAAGGCAAAGTAGTAAAAATTTTAGGGTAGGAATAAAAGTAGAATTGTTAATAAGATGGGAAAAGTTATAATAAGTTGAGCGTAAAGGCCTATCTCCAGCACTGCGGAAAATTCCTGCCAGGAATTTGCTAGTTATTTCGTTTGTGTGGAATGTAACTCTGTTCTTTGTAAACAGTGTCAATTGTGAAATTTCAAATTAAAATCTAACGGCTGAAGCCGTTCGTGGTCGGGTACAGGATTACCCTAAAATTATAAAAAACAATGTAAAAGATTACGTGAAATCTGCAGAATCAATCTGCTGGTGTGCGCCAATAATAAAGAATTTTATTAGTAATTTGCATATATTTATTTATTATTTCCATGCTGATGCATCTTTATGTATAGAAGATTTGTAATTTCGACCTTTTTTTTCTTGTTTTGCACTCAGTTTTGGCTTCATATCTGACTTGTTCACAAAAACGAAAACGTAAACTAAAAATTCCTGGCACAGTTTTTTTTATATGAAGTTTGACAGGAATTTTTATTTTCCGGGGTGCTGGATACCCAGCTTAAGATCCGAAAAGGGTTGTGGGTAGCATAGTTAGTATTACAGGTTTGCAGAGAAAGATGAAGAAGGTTTCTGGTAGTTCTGATCGGAACAGCAAAACTAATCTGGCTTACAAATTCAGAAGAATCAATTTCGCCGTTCATTAGTTTGTATAAGAAGATTACACCAAGCATGATCCTACGATCAGAAAGTGGGAGAAGATTTGTTAATAAAAGTCTACTACGGTAAGGAGAAAGGCGAACATTAGTATCCCAGTTAAGATCCCTGAAGGCGAAGAACATAAATACTAGGGGGGCTCTGCCCCCTGCTCGCTTCGCTCGCCAACCCCAGGCTCGCTTCGCTTGCGGAAATGAAATTTAGTTAATAATGTTAATTAAGTTTAGTTGAAGTAACCTTTAGTATGAGTTTGGTTGAGATTTCTTAAGAAAGAAAAACAATTTTCATACTAATCAATAATTTGCATTATATTGTTCCTATGGAAGCTATATGATATAGTAATCCGACTTTTACCAAATATGGTCAGAATGATACAGACAGTCCCAAACATATAATCTGTAAGTTTGGTTTAGATATCTTAATTTATATAATATTTGACCAAATTTAGTCAGAATGTAAGAGACAGTCCCAAACATCTAATCTGTAAGTTTGGTTAAGATATCTTAACAAACAAAAAAGTTTTTCATACAAAGCAATTCCATGACCTTTTGACCTCGGGTAAACACACTTCCAGGCGGAATATTACAAAACGCCGTCTTATTGCACGATGAAATTGTCTCAGCTATGTTGGGTGAAAATTTCAGCTCTTTACCTTTTGCCGTTTGGCCTACACGTTGATGTGTCAGTCAGTCAGTCAGTGAGGACAAAGAGTTTTATATATATAGATGATGCACATTAACCTTTAGTATGAAAAACTTTTTTGTTTCTTAAGATATCCAAATCAAACTCACAGATTGTATGTTGGCGAGTGTCTAGCAGCATTTATGATATCTTTCGCGGATCTCAGACGTGTAAAACTATCGTTCGCGTCTCCGGAAACGATAAGAAAGCTAATCATCTGTCGCTCAGTTTGTGGCAGCAAAAGCCTCGTGCGCGATAGCTCGCAAAAGTCTCGTTTTCGAGACTATATTGATATTTTCACTTTTTTTTTTTATAACATTGCTAACGAAACACTAATAATATTAAAAATAAATCAAATATAATAGTTATTTTTATTAATATTATCATTATTATTTACTAATTGGCAAAAATACATCAACCTGTTTACAATTTTAAATAAAAATAAATAAATAGTATTTTAGTTGGCGCGGTCGTCTTCTCCATCCACACCCAGTCTAAAACTTTTTGCCCGTCCTGTTCTCCATCGGCAACGTTTGTTTGGGGCTGCTGTAAAAATATATAATTTTATTATTAAAACCACAATTACACATAATTAATATTTATTTTATTTTATTATTTACTTCCTTTAACATATTTGATTTTTGATTATCCGTACACAGACCATGTGTTCGTGCAGATTCCCAGCAAATTAAACAAAACGAGGTGCCCAACACAGTGCAGAACAAAAACACAACAGAAACAAATGCCGTAAATTTTCTGTAGTGTCTTGTGCCGAAGTCATTTTTCTGCCGTCCCGCAGATGCGACGAGTAGCGTCACACACGACGCAACGAAAATGTTGCGTTGCATCAATACATGAGTCCGTTCATGTCCGCTTTTGTTGCGCTCACAAGCTCGTTGGCGTGTGTTAAGCGGAACTTTTGCGTTCCTTCGGTTTCTGACCCGGTTTAAGGCTCGAGAACGAGTGTTTAGCGAAAGTTCGATCGTCGCTAGTTGTTCGTCCGCAACTTGTCAGTATTTAAGCATACGAGCGTTTGGCGAGACTCTCGCTCAACGCTCTCTGTTTGGTCAACTAGGAAACCATCTCCAGCCAGCATTTGGAAGATCGTTTTTACAAAAATAACCTTGAGGATTCTTCTTCGATTAATAAAAGATTGGTGATCAAAAGAAGACTCGAAAAAGACTCGAGCATATGCTCAAAATGTGATTCATTGAAATAACACTATCAAAACGTAAAGCAATCGAAAAGTGATCTCGCGGGTGGTTGAAAAATTATTGTTTTGAGTCTAGCTGTGCTATGTCTCTCTTCTTATTCAAACGGTACTTTCTTACTAGTAATACTCGGATTTTGTATACTTCCATATTTTTCATCAGATTGGTTGCAAACTTTGTATATAGACGTTTTATCGATTATATATAAAAAAAATTTAAGTCATATCGAAAATATGCTAAAAATATGCAAAAAAATACGTTAAAAAAAATGCAAAACATATGCAAACGAATTTCATAGAAAAATTGAATGCCACTCGTTAAAGCAATACAAAATAATATTTTTCTTGGTTTAAGTACAATCAATAAAAAGAAGCTTATACCACTTTCCCTTGTCCAACGTTTCACCAGAAAAATTCCCCAACTATATTGGGTTTTTATCAGAGTATAACAGTCAAATAACAATCGACCGTTTTTCACCTTGCGGTTGGGTTGCGATTATAACCGAAAAATACGTGCAAGGTCGTTCTATCTCTAAGCAGAACACTTCGTGTCTCTTCGTTTTTCTTTTCGGTTCCGTGTTATCAGCTGAGTCATTCGGGTTACGCTCTTTCAACAACCAGTTTTAGCAACCGATTCTTCCAAACGGTCCACTTTGTGACTCAGTAGATGAGAAAAAACATGAAATGCTCAGCGCAAACGGTCTTTACCTCTATAATTTGTAGTGTTTTTGGTACTTGGTAATGAACATCGCAGTAAAAAAATGAAGCAAAACAGAATAACGGAACCTGAGTCGTACAAATTTGAGCGAAAATGAGTACACTACTCGCGTCGAAGCAACCACCAGTGCAGATCTCTAATACACGCATACAAACGCAAGAGTTTTATTTTCTTCTACCGCGACCAAAAAATCGAGGAATAATCAGAGCAAAAAAAAAACAACGGTTGTTTGTTGTGAGAAGACCGATGTAAACGGTTTATCTCGGATGCTTTGCTCAAAGTGTTGGTAAACAAGAGTTATTTTCGGACAACTAAAAACGGTCGACTGTTATTGCTCTGCTGAAAATAAATTTTTGACAGGTAAATAAAATTATTATTTTTTTTTAACTGTTACTTTATTTGCTGAATCTTCTCCTCGTAGGGACTAACAGCAATTTTATCAAATCTTATAATTATACTTTTTTTAGAGTCTGAACGACTGATTAAGGTCTGGGGCCCCGATATATTACTACTGGATTGGGTGGTCGTTGCGGTGAAGGCGGGTTCGATTGCAAACCCGAGTTAAGCGCCTTGCAAAAAGATTTGGATGTGAAGACAGCTTGATGCTGTAGTTCGCCTTTTGTTTTGCTATTTCATCCTTCGCGGTTACAATGTTAAGATCTCTAAGGATGTTCTCGTTCTGAACATACCATGGTGCCCCAGTGATAGTTCTCAGGTCGTCAGACGTAGTAACTGCATCTCACTGCATAGACTCTATTGTAGAGGTACGACTCGAGTAGCTTGTGGGTGTAAACAGGTAGTGTCGTTTTGATTTTGTGCATGAGGCCGTCAAGCCACACTCTATCAAAGGCCTGAGAGACGTCGCACTGCAGTATTCCCGATGCTCGAATGCAGTACGTACTTCTGATGTTATCCGGTTGACTTGCTCGATAGTTCCATGATTTTCTCGGAAGCCAAATTGATGTGCTGGGATTACATTGTGTTCTCTCAGATAAGGAATTATGCGCAACAGGAGACATTTTTCAAATAGTTTTGACATGCAGGGTAGTAGGCTTATCTATATATATAAAACACTTTGTCCTCACTGACTGACTGACTGACACATCAACGTGTAGGCCAAACGGATAAAAAAAGAGCTGAAATTTTCACACAACATAGCTGAGACAATTTCATCGTGCAATAAGACGGCGTTTTGTAAAATTCCACCTGGAAGTGTGTTTACCCGCGGTCAAAAGGTCATGGAATGAAAAACTTTTTTGTTTCTTAAGATATCTTAACCAAACTTTCAGATTATTATATGTTTGGGACTGTCTCTTACATCCTGACCAAATTTGGTCAAAGTCGGATTACTATATCATATAGCTGCCATAGGAATAATCGGATGAAAAGAACCTTAAGTAAGGAAATCTTTTTTGTTTCTTAAGATATCTTAACCAAACTTACAGATTAGATGTTTGAGACTGTCTCTTACATTCTGACTAAATTTGGTCAAAGTCGGATTACCATATTATATAGCTGACGTAGCAATAAGCGGATAAAATTAACCTTTAGTATGGAAAACTTTTTTTTTCTTAAGATATCTTAACCAAACTTTCAGATTAGATGTTTGGGACTGTCTCTTACATTCTGACCAAATTTGGTCAAAGTCGGATTACTATATCATATAGCTGCCATAGCAATAATCGGATGAAATTAACCTTTAGTATGGAAAACTTTTTTGTTTCTTAAGATATCTTAACCAAACTTTCAGATTATTATATGTTTGGGACTGTCTCTTACATCCTGACCAAATTTGGTCAAAGTCGGATTACTATACTATATCGGTTTAAATATCTTAAAAAACAAAAAAGTTTTTCATACTAAAGGTTAATGTGCATTATCCATATATATAAAACTCTTTGTCCTCACTGACTGACTCACTGACTGACACATCAACGTGTAGGCCAAACGGCTAAAGGTAAAGAGGTGAAATTTTCACACAACATAGCTGAGACAATTTCATCGTGCAATAAGACGGCGTTTTGTAAAATTCCACCTGGAAGTGTGTTTACCCGAGGTCAAAAGGTCATGGAATTGCTTTGTATGGAAAACTTTTTGTTTGTTAAGATATCTTAACCAAACTTACAGATTATATGTTTGGGACTGTCTCTTACATCCTGACCAAATTTGGTCATAGTCGGATTACTATATCATATAGCTGAAATAGGAATAAGCGGATGAAATTAACCTTTAGTATGGAAAACTTTTTGTTTCTTAAGATATCTTAACCAAACTTACAGATTAGATGTTTGAGACTGTCTCTTACATTCTGACTAAATTTGGTCAAAGTCGGATTACTATATTATATAGCTGACATAGCAATAATCGGATGAAATTAACCTTTAGTATGGAAAACTTTTTTGTTTCTTAAGATATCTTAACCAAACTTACAGATTAGATGTTTGGGACTGTCTCTTACATTCTGACTAAATTTGGTCAAAGTCGGACTACTATATCATATAGCTGACATAGCAATAATCAGATGAAATTAACCTTTAGTATGGAAAACTTTTTTGTTTCTTAAGATATTTTAACCAAACTTACAGATTAGATGTTTGAGACTGTCTCTTACATTCTGACTAAATTTGGTCAAAGTCGGATTACTATATTATATAGCTGACATAGCAATAATCGGATGAAATTAACCTTTAGTATGGAAAACTTTTTTGTTTCTTAAGATATCTTAACCAAACTTTCAGATTATTATATGTTTGGGACTGTCTCTTACATCCTGACCAAATTTGGTCAAAGTCGGATTACTATACTATATCGGTTTAAATATCTTAAAAAACAAAAGAGTTTTTCATACTAAAGGTTAATGTGCATTATATTATATAAATTAAGATATCTTAACCAAACTTACAGATTATATGTTTGGGACTGTCTCTTACATTCTGACCAAATTTGGTCAAAGTCGGATTACTATATCATATAGCTGCCATAGGAATAATCGGATGAAATTAACCTTTAGTATGGAAAACTTTTTTGTTTCTTAAGATATCTTAACCAAACTTTCAGATTATTATATGTTTGGGACTGTCTCTTACATCCTGACCAAATTTGGTCAAAGTCGGATTACTATACTATATCGGTTTAAATATCTTAAAAAACAAAAAAGTTTTTCATACTAAAGGTTAATGTGCATTATCCATATATATAAAACTCTTTGTCCTCACTGACTGACTCACTGACTGACACATCAACGTGTAGGCCAAACGGCTAAAGGTAAAGAGGTGAAATTTTCACACAACATAGCTGAGACAATTTCATCGTGCAATAAGACGGCGTTTTGTAAAATTCCACCTGGAAGTGTGTTTACCCGAGGTCAAAAGGTCATGGAATTGCTTTGTATGGAAAACTTTTTTGTTTGTTAAGATATCTTAACCAAACTTACAGATTATATGTTTGGGACTGTCTCTTACATCCTGACCAAATTTGGTCATAGTCGGATTACTATATCATATAGCTGAAATAGGAATAATCGGATGAAATTAACCTTTAGTATGGAAAACTTTTTTGTTTCTTAAGATATCTTAACCAAACTTTCAGATTAGATGTTTGGGACTGTCTCTTACATTCTGACCAAATTTGGTCATAGTCGGATTACTATATCATATAGCTGAAATAGGAATAAACGGATGAAATTAACCTTTAGTATGGAAAACTTTTTTGTTTCTTAAGATATCTTAACCAAACTTACAGATTAGATGTTTGAGACTGTCTCTTACATTCTGACTAAATTTAGTCAAAGTCGGATTACTATATCATATAGCTGACATAGCAATAATCGGATGAAATTAACCTTTAGTATGGAAAACTTTTTTGTTTCTTAAGATATCTTAACCAAACTTACAGATTAGATGTTTGGGACTGTCTTCTACATTCTGACCAAATATGGTCAAAGTCAGATTACTATATCATACAGCTGCTGAGTTTTTCATACAAAAGGGTAGTTTCATATGATATAGTAATCCGAATTCGACCAAATTTTGTCAGAATGTAAGAGACCGTGCCAAAGTAAGTATGGTTAAGATATCTTAAGAAACAAAAAAGTTTTTCATGCTAACACCTGATTTTCGACCGATCTTTCCTATGACAGCTATATGATATAGCTGACCGATTTCGACCAAATTGGTTCAGAATGTAAGAGACAGTCGCAAACATGCAATCTGTGAGTTTAATTTGGATATCTTAAGAAACAAAAAAGTTTTTCATACTAACACCTGATTTTCGACCTAAAACCTGATTTTCGACCGATCTTTCCTATGACAGCTATATGATATAGCTGACTGATTTCGACCAAATTGGTTCAGAATGTAAGAGACAGTCGCAAACATGCAATCTGTGTGTTTGATTTAGATATCTTAAAAATCAAAATATATTTTCATACTAAAGGTTAATGTGCATTATATTATATAAATTAAGATATCTTAATCAAACTTACAGATTATATGTTTGGGATTGTCATTCATCATTCTGACCAAATTTGGTAAAAGTCGGATTACTATAACATATAGCTGCCATAGGAACAATATAATGCAAATTATCGATTAGTATGTAATATGTATTAGTAGTAATTATCGATTAGTTTTTCTTTCTTAAGAAATCTCAACCAAACTCATACTAAAGGTTACTTTGACTAAACTTAATTAACATTATTAACTAAATTTCATTTCCGCGAGCAGGGGGCGAGCGAAGCGAGCAGGGGCGGAGCCCCCTAGTTGGTCTATATGATGATGGCATTGTATGATTTTTTCCTGGTTTCGGAATCATAATAATGATAGATTTTTTCCATTTGTTAGGGAAATATCCCAGTCTTATGATCGCGTTGAAAAGCTTACAAAAGAGGCAAATGGCACAATTGGGAAGTTCAATGATCATTTTTTGAGTATTTAGATCATACCCTGTAGCCTTCTTTGGTTTTATAAGATGATGGCATTGTATGATTTTTCCTGGTTTCGGAATCATAATAATGATAGATTTTTTCCATTTGTTAGGGAAATATCCCAGTCTTATGATCGCGTTGAAAAGCTTACAAATGAGGCAAATGGCACAGTTGGGAAGTTCAATGATCATTTTTTGAGTAATTAGCTCATACCCTGGAGCCTTCTTTGGTGTCATTTGCTCTTTGATGACTTTTGCAATTTCGCTTGGGCGAAACTCAGATGGCACGGAATCGGCTGCAGTTTGAGTTGGAGAAGGTGGTAGTACAAAAGAGTTGGTTGCCGGATTTGGTTGAAACACATTACGCAGATGAGTAGAAAATGTGTTGGCCCTGTCTTTATCACGTCTGGCCCAGGAGCCTGAAGAGTTTCTTATAGGGATTACTGTTTCGATTGGCGCACTTAGATTTGGATGAGCCCTCCACAATGGGTGCTTTGTGCTGGTTGGCGATAATTTCTGTATGTACCGGCGCTGGGCATCCGCTTCTTCACGCTTTAGAGCTTTGCTGAGCCTGCGTGAGGCATCTTTAAGCCGTTGCTTGGTAGATGGCGAGCGATGTGACTGCCAGTCGCGTCTCAATCTTCTCTTTTCCAGAACAAGTTGTTCAATTTAAAGATTGATTTTATTTTGTTGGTTGGGCTGTGTAGTCACGCCTTGCGGTGTAGAGATTTTGGCTGCAGAGACGAGTATATTTTTCAGTAAATCAGCAGAGCAGTCGATGTCAGCTTCGGTGTTGAACTGTGGGGCTAGATCGAGGTGAGAGCTCACATATTTCTTGTACTTGAGCCAGTTGGTCCTGTGTGTAGTGAGTCTATTAGGATATACTTCAAGTTCCGGGCATTGGAGAAAGTTTATTAGAACGGGCGAATGGTCGGATGATAGGTCTGAAAGTACTTCGGCATTTATTAGATTGCTTGGAATATTTTTTGTCACAGCGAAGTCTATTAAGTCTGGTATCCTTTTAGGATCTGATGGTCAGTATGTAGGCTTACCCGGGGAGACATAGTTGAGTTTGTTTCATAGTTGTATTATTGCGTTATATAACTGCTTGCCCTTGGGGGTCACAAGGCGAGAGCCCCAATACGTGTGCTTCGCATTGTAGTCTCCTGCTGCTATAAAACGATTCCCCAGTGTACTGAAGAATTGCATGAATTGAGCTTCAGTGATTGCAAAGTTTGGAGGACAGTATACTGCGGCAATAGTAAGGTTGCTGTTGCCCGATTGTAAGTTTATAGATGTAGCTTGCAAATAGTTTGTTGCATATCTCTTATGAAAATTATGTTTGATTCTGTTTCTAATTAAAATACCCGTTCCACCGTGTGCTTTTCCATCCGGATGATCTGTGCCCCTATACAAGTATCCGCATCTTTGAAAGTTATATTTATTAGTGAGATATGTCTCTGAGAGCAACATTACGTCAATGTGTTGTACAGGGATTGAGTTATCTCAAGTTTATGCCGTGAAACTTCGTTAGCGTTCCACAATGAAATTCTTAAGGCCACCATTGATTATTTTGGCTGTTGAGATGCAAGCATCCGTATCAATGTGTTTTGATTTTGCATAAGGTTTTGCATAGTTGTTCTCATTGCAGGCTGAAAATCATCGTTTCAATCGAGCTTTGAGGCTGCTGCTGAACGCTTGCCAAGTTTGGATCTGCTTGGATTACATTTGGAAGCGATGTTGAGGGGGTTGGTTTATGTATGCCTGATTTTAACGCACTGGCAAAGGAGATGCCGTTGATAGTGTTGACGGGACCAAGTGAAGACCTGGCTGTTTTGGCAAAGAAGACGTCAAGAGTAGTTTGTGCTGATATGACTGCTCTGACATGTGCTGGGAGCATGCTGGTGCTACTAGTCGCATACGGGTTTTCAACTCTTTGTACACAGGATAGGCTCTGTAGTTAGCTGTGTGATTTCCACCGCAGTTTCCACACTTTTTTGTGCTGGGGTCTTCTTTGTTGGCTTGGCAATGATCCGATCCATGGGAGTCTCCACAGGCTACGCATACTGACCGTAACGTGCAGTAAGTCCTGGCAGTTTGAGCATTGTACTGGACCTTTGCGTTTGTGTGGCTCTTCAATCGTGATCCGGCGAGCTGCAGTTTGTAGATGGGGTGCACTTCGTTTTTCTTCAAAGTTTTACTATTTGGTTCTAGCACAACTTTAAAGAGAGGTTGAGGTTTTTTGTTTTTATTTCAGCAGGAGTGACATCCGGTTCTATTCCTTTGAGTATCACCTGCAGGCCCTTGCTGCTTTTTAGTTGGTACGTAAAGAAATTCTTCTTGGTCTCAGTTAGGTAATTGGTGGCCGTACGAAATTCTTTTTCAGTTATGACTTGCAGTTTTATTTCATAAAAGGGAAATCCCTTTGTAAGAGGAATGACATGATAGTTGTTGTTTCCAATTAGTTCGACAAATTTATTTACAAGCGCATTGGATATCTTCTCCCGAATGTATAATATATTGGTGGGGGCTTTGGATTTCTTGGAGCCCCTTGTCCAACTTCGGTAAGCTGCTCATTATCAGCCAGCGGAGCAAGCCTGTTACTGTTGTTAGTTGATTCCCCAGCTGTGTGGGTTGTGTTAGCGCAGCTCATTTTTGTTTAGTTGCCTCGAATTTTGATGTAGCGATCCACTCCGGTTAGTATAACCGCTGGCTTTGACGCTGCGTTTGCAAGCGAAGCAGTTTTGAGTTGAGTTTGCGCTTGTTTAGAGGTAGACGGTAACTCTGTTGATCTCTCGTTTTCAGCTGGTAAAAGGGAACTTTTTGGTTTGGTTATTGTCGAGACGAAGCTTAAGTACGAGTTGTTGCGCTGTTTTGACAGACGCCGCTCGTCTTGCTCTCGTTGACGTTGTGTACGTGTATCGTTGTGGTTCATATTTGAATTTGGCGCGCGGTTTATAACCGGTTGGCCGGTCTCAGCGATCTGGCAACACTCCTTTGAGCCTCAATTGGCTGGCAACTCCGTACACTTTGTGAATAATCTATATTTTATATTATTGCTTTTATTGCAACATTTATATATATTTTATTAAACAGTCAAAACACCGATCGTGCGATTAGGCATCGCGCGAGGTGACTCTCGGCCTGTTCTTGTATATTCACCGCACTTTATCGCGATTTCAATTGTGTTTTGTTCGGAGCGTTCGCAAAACCACGTCTGCACGATCCGGCTTCACTTACATTTGACACGCCCTCATTTCCAAAATACTTCTAAGGGTATGTATAATACTAGAAAAACAACCGCATCTTGCCTAGTTTCCGAGATATTAATTAATGCCACAAAAACTGCTCAAACGCCCCATAGTGCATAGCAACGATATAGAGATTTTTGGGGCCATTTAAAAGCATGTTTGTTAACTCCATAATAAATCACATTAATTACTAATTTTCAATCAGCTGTTGTTGGTGTTTCTCGGATTGTATTTTGTAATTTGTTTATCACATACTTAACCTACGAAGTTCAAACAGTCACATACACTCCCATACAAATTTACGTAAAAAATGTTTCTCTTAGATGGAACATTTGACTTAAATATGCACATATTATTATATTATTATTATTAATACAAATTTTATATGAGGTAACATTTAGAAACTCAAAGCGATTACTATGTACCTTCTTTAAATTAATAAATTATAAATTAATTATTTACTTACGTCATCCGATTCGCTCAGATCAATATTTCCATTGTCGTCGTCATCTAGTTGACGATGCAAACTGGCTATAGCTTCCATTCCGAGCCGATCCTGCAAATTTCCATTATAGCAATCAAAATCGTCAGCATTACAAGTAGCATCAGGTGAACCGCTGTTTATAGAACCTACAAATAACGAATTAAGTTCATATTAATCATCAGAAATAAAACTCTGTACGAAAACTTCCTGATTGACAAACAGCACAATCACTCGCATCATATCGTCCGACAAATATCATATACTGAAGTTAAAAGTGATGCATTTAGATATTTTTAGACCCCGTATTTAAAAATGAGGGGGCCCCGCCCTCTGTTCGCTTCGCTCGCAGTAAGACACTTGGATGCTGTTCGGCACTTCGAAGATTTGATGCCCTTGAAGAGTGCTGTATTATTCGACTGATTGTTCCAATGACAGCTATATGATATAGTGAACTGATTACAAACAAATATTGTCAGGACGTATAAGACAAGAGAATATTCATAATCAGCGATTGAGATATCTTCAGGTACAATTAATTAATTAATTATCGACCAATCCTTCCTATGACAGCTATATGATTTGGTGCTCCGATTTGAACCGATTTAGTCAGGATGTAAATGATCAAATCAGATGCATATTCTGTCAGATTGGTTAAGATATCTCAACAAAGAAAAAAGTTTTCCTACTAGAGCTTGATTTTCGACCGATCGTTCCTTTGAAAGCTATATGATTAGTGCACCGACTTAAACCAAATTTGGTCAGGATGTAAGCCCAAATGCATATTCTGTCTAAAGTTTGCTTGTGTATCCAGCAATTTCAACGAAATTCACAAATTTTTATCGATAGTTGGCAAATCGATAGCGTGTGTGGACTGAGAGAGCAACTGACACACAGCTCAGGAATATATTGTTTACAATTATTTTGGAAGCAAACTGTGAACAAGTCAGAGATGGAGCCAAAATCTGAGTGCAAAACAAAAAAAAAAGATCGAAATTACAAATCTTCTATACATGAATGTGCAGCAGCATGGAAATAATAAATAAATAAATATGAAAAATATGAATAAATAAATCAAATTCTTTATTGTTGGCGCACACCAGCAGATTCTTCTACTACTTCTACTTCTTCTATTCTTCTTCAGATACTTCTTTGTGAAAAGTCCTCGATGGACCGCGAATTATTATAAATTATTATAATTGTCTTTCACATAACTATTTATAAATGTATTGGACTATTTTCCGCACCACCATGTGTGATAAAGTTCAAGGCGCGTTTTTTTCATTGTGGTATTCCCAGGAGGCCTACTCCACATATGTGGTCTAAATCGGTGTCGAAGAGTGGTTCTTGGTATGTTTAGTGTCTTAAGCGTCGGAGTCCTGCGCAAGAATTATGCGCAAAAATTAATTACAACATCAAGTGCAAGCTCCATTGCCAATATGGGCAATAATAACAACACACGAGAAAACAAGGTCCAAACAATATAAAAAGGCGATACCGACTGTGCAGGCTGCAATGGAATTAGTTGCACTTATTGGCGAAAAAAGTTTCCATATTATTTCTCTAAAAAAGGGAAAAATAGAAGAAACCAAAGTACAGAGCCAAACTGCGGCAGATCACCAAATACCTTAAAGAAGTAGGCAAAAACTACTACACATATCAACTCAAAAGCTTTAGTGCACTTCATTAATTGTCAAGAATATGGACACACCAAATTTTACTTCTCTGAGGTCTGTCTGCGTCGTATGTAGCGAATGTCGTGATACCCGAAAGAGTGGCAACTGAAAGCTGGCGAGGCTGTGCTGTTTAAAATGAGCTGAAGAGCCGCCTAAACAAACCAGCTGGCTCATCACGACCTCACACCACCTCGAACTCCTAGAATCCTCCCCTACCGACTCCTTCTACTTCAACTCTTGTTAGTATTACCACTGGAAATGCAAACTACGACTTCAATAGGAAAAATCGAACATCCCATAAAGGCAGCACACAGTGGGCGAATCGTCGAATCTAGCGGCGCGAAAGTCAAATTTTCACTTTCTAAATTACGGCAATCATTTAATTCCTTTGGATTTGCAATTCTTCAGAGAGCTTGGAAAATTCATTCCACTTTTGTAAGGTATGTATTTAAAAAAAAATGTGTTTGTGACCCGTCTATATGTGTGTAGTTTTTAAATTGGGTTTGAAGTAAGCTGTTTTATTTGCAAGGTTTAAGTTGCCAAACTAACGCAAGTATCAGTCTTTTCTAAGTGTTTAATTCCTTGTGGTGTTAATTTGTCTAAAATGAAGTACAACATCTTGCAAGCTCGCAAGTTATATGAATTTTCAGGCGAGATGTCCGTTTATCTGATCCTGTCATAACTTCTTTATCCAAAAGTTCATCCAGATGTTCAAAAGAACATTTTTTTTGGATAGAGATAAATAAACAATAAAGAAATAAAAATGATTTTTTTTAAGAAAACATTCTTAAATTATTTAAGCTATTAATTATGCTCCGCTAGATCCGCCGTTTCGCCCACTGTGCAACATGAGCAACAACATCCAAGTAGAATTGAAGAAATAATTATATCGCTACAGCAAACCATGAAGGACTTTATAGCGTTCATGCGAACCTCAATGCAAGAACTCATGCGAAACTAGTATTCTTGAAATACTTGTAAAAACGCTTAACCGCCTATAATGACTTCATTAAAGATGTCTACCTGGAACGCAAAGTTTTTAAACGACAGAAACATCAATGTAATGCTTCTCACAGAGACGCACCTGACAAATAAATACAATTTCCAAATATCTATTCCAGGATATCTATTTTACACAAGAAATCAACCAGACGGCAAAGCTTACTTTGAGACTGGCATAATATAATAAGATGACTCAATAAACATTACTTCTTGCACAAGTTGAAAACAAGCTACTTGCAATTTACACCTACATATAATCCTACAATTCAGTGGCGATACAGTCACTCTGGCTGCAGTATATTGCCCACCTACCAGTTCAATGTCTGAGAAAAACAAGAGAAAAGAAATGCTCAACGTCAATTCATCGAGCAGCTCTCTAACACCAGCACAATGCACTTCAATGCAACCTACGGACGGATTTATGTACAAAATATTAAAGCTACTGAGCTGTTTGAATTTATCAGCAGCTTAGAGCAAAAAGTGAATCAGTGAGAGAGCAGCCATGGACAAAAATAATGAAATAAGCATTTAGATAAACTTTTAGCTCGGATACAGTGTGCGCACCAGAGAGCTGCAACGAGTATGATCGATCACGCTCAATCAGCCTCGCTCAAACTATTCGCAACTCCACTCAGCGGATTAAAGCAAAATGTTCGATCAAGGTTCGTTCACAACACGAAACGATCTTATTCAGTTGGCTTGATCGCTCTGCTTGGTGATCGAGACTGATTTTTTGGTTCGCTCATGATGATTGCAACTGATCGTTCAGAAAAAGACGATCGATCCGATCGATGCATGAAGACTCAGACTTCGATCATGTTGCGATTGAATTGATCGTGAGTAAAGCAATCAGATCGAAAATTGCTTTGAAAAATATGTTTGTATATAATTTGTATGTACTTATTTGTGTTTTTAAAGGAAACAAGTTGCGATGCATAAAATTAACAAAAACATAATCTATATATATAAAACTCTTTGTCCTGACTGACTGACTGACACATCAACGTGTAGGCCAAACGGCTAAAGGTAAAGAGCTGAAATTTTCACACAACATAGCTGAGACAATAAGACAATGCAATAAGACGGCGTTTTGTAAAATTCCACCTGGAAGTGTGTTTACCCGAGGTCAAAAGGTCATGGAATTGCTTTGTAAGAAAAACTTTTTTGTTTGTTAAGATATCTTAACCAAACTTACAGATTATATGTTTGGGACTGTCTCTTACATCCTGACCAAATTTGGTAAAAGTCGGATTACTATAACATATAGCTGCCATAGGAACAATATAATGCAAATTATCGATTAGTATGTAATATGTATTAGTAGTAATTATCGACTAGTTTCTCTTTCTTAAGAAATCTCAACCAAACTCATAGTAAAGGTTACTTTGACTAAACTTAATTAACATTATTAACTAAATTTCAATTCCGCGAGCGAAGCGCGCCGGGGGTTGGCGAGCGAAGCGAGCAGGGGGCGGAGCCCCCTAGTATTATATAAATTAAGATATCTTAACCAAACTTACAGATTATATGTTTGGGACTGTCATTCATCATTTTTTTTGACCAAATTTGGTAAAAGTCGGATTACTATAACATATAGCTGCCATAGGAACAATATAATGCAAATTATCGATTAGTGTGAAAATTGTTTTTCTTTCTTAAAAAATCTCAACCAAACTCACACTAAAGGTTACTTTGACTAAACTTAATTAACATTATTAACTAAATTTCACTTCCGCGAGCGAAGCGAGCAGGGGCCGGAGCCCCCTAGTATTTCATATATTTCTTATATTAGTAATATTATTTTATGTGTAATGCTTAAACATGTTAAGGAACAAAAGTAATGTAATGCTTTAAACTAAAAATATTAAGGATTAAAAGTAACGGAACCTGGCCCTAGCCTATTTCGTTTTTCCGTTATAACGTTTCCAGCCAAAGAAAACGATCGTTCAGCAGCTGCATAAATAACATAGGCTAAGCATCATTCTGGATTCGGCAATTAAATAAAACAGTCGCATTGCGCGATCTAAAAGAAAATAATATACTGCCTACACGATTGTGATCGAACTGAATGCCAGCAGCATTTGCGATCGTTCTTTGTTCGCTCACACAAAATGTTCGATCAAACCCGATCATGTACGCAACAAGCGAGAGTGATTCGAATTGATTGTCCGCTTCGAGCACGCTCACTAACGATCATATGATTTTTGTTGAAGCAAAGTTTTGCGTCACAAAAAATCTGAGTCACTGATCGGGTATGATCGAAAAAAAAAAATGTTGATCGTTGCAGTTCTCTGGTGCGCACCTCCTTCATCGCATGCTGGCAGAAATAGTGTGCATGTAGCTTTAGTCTGGACTATAAAGCTATTATCTACAACTCCCTACTGAAACCTATCTGGACATATAACTCCGAGCTATGGGGCAACGCCAGCAGAAGTAACATCGTCATTCATTATACAGCAAGCACATACTAAAATTCTGAGGACATTGACGGGGGGCCTTTTAACATAAATACAATAATTCTTTAAGAGATTTTAAATTTAAATATTATGAGATTTGATAAACTATTCTTAGGGCCGTTTTCTCATCTTGCCGACAACAATACAATCATTTATTAATCTAGCCGATAAGAGCATTTTGCATTTTCCTGTCAAAAATTTAGTTGCAGGCTGGTGATAAATTACAGGGGGGATCATCCACCCTGTAAGGGCTTACAATTCGCCTACTCAGATTGCATACTTTTAGGCGTATTAATATCTAAACAAATATAAACTGCATTAATAACCGTTATATTTATTTGGTAATGGTGAAATTAAAAATAATAATCTATATATGTATATAAAACTCTTTGTCCTCACTGACACATCAACGTGTAGGCCAAACGGCTAAAGGTAAAGAGCTGAAATTTTCACACAACATAGCTGAGACAATTTCATCGTGCAATAAGACGGCGTTTTGTAAAATTCCACCAGGAAGTGTGTTTACCCGAGGTCAAAAGGTCATGGAATTGCTTTGTATGAAAAACTTTTTTGTTTGTTAAGATATCTTAACCAAACTTACAGATTATATGTCTGGGACTGTCTCTTACATTCTGACCAAATTTGGTCAAAGTCGGATTACTATATCATATAGCTGCCATAGAAATAATCGGATGAAATTAACCTTTAGTATGGAAAACTTTTTTGTTTCTTAAGATATCTTAACCAAACTTACAGATTAGATGTTTGGGACTGTCTCTTACATTCTGACCAAATTTGGTCAAAGTCAGATTACTATATTATATAGCTGCCATAGCAATAATCGGATGAAATTAACCTTTAGTATGGAAAACTTTTTTGTTTGTTAAGATATCAACACCAAACTTACAGATTAGATGTTTGGGACTGTCTCTTACATCCGTCAAAGTCGGATTACTATATCATATAGCTGCCATATGAATAATCTGATTTCGACCGATCTTTCCTATGACAGCTATATGATATAGTTGACCGATTTCGACCAAATTTGGTCAGAGTGTAAGAGACAGTCGCAAACATACAATCTGTGAGTTGGATTCAGATATCTTAAGAAACAAAAAAGTTTTTCATACTAAAGGTTAATGTGACTTATATTATATAAATTAAGATAAGACAAGAATACCTCTTATAACGAATAACCAGCCTTTTGAGTTTAAGAGACTACAATTTCCGGTAAAAGTCTGTTTCGCTATAACAATAAATAAGTCACAAGGGCAGACTTTAAGGCTGGCCGGACTAGACCTAAGAGATGATTGTTTCTCTCACGGTCAATTATATGTGGCCTGCTCAAGAGTTAGTTCTGCTAGCAACTTATTTGTTCTAACCCCTGATGGCAGAACAAAACATGTTGTTTACAGCGAAGTATTACAATAGCCAAAGACCTACATCGGTTGTGGTTTATCTATTTTCAGTATACAATCCCTCAATAGTTGCAAACTATTGATTACCTTATTCGAAGAACTTCATTCATAAAATATCCGTAAATATTTTTGAAAAGCCATTATATTGGATATCATAGCCAAAAGCAATAACACTGGACTCGGTCATTGATGTTAAGAATGCTGTCCATTATACTATCGAGTTTCTAAGCTATCAGAATTCACCAGGACATCCTTTGTATGGATGTTAGTGGATTATACCTATTGGGGATACCACGTTATAAAAAAATGCGCCAAATCCCTTACCTCTGTGGTGGTGTGGAATGAGGAAATGTTCTTAAATATATATTTCTTTTTTTTTACTAGCGAAGCGAGCAGGGGCGGAGCCCCCTAGTGTTATATAAATTAAGATATCTTAACCAAACTTACAGATTATATGTTTGGGACTGTCATTCATCATTCTGACCAAATTTGGTAAAAGTCGGATAACTATAACATATAGCTGCCATAGGAACAATATAATGCAAATTATCGATTAGTATGAAAATTGTTTTTCTTTCTTAAGAAATCTCAACCAAACTCATACTAAAGGTTACTTTGACGAAACTTAATTAACATTATTAACATAAATTTCATTTCCGCGAGCGAAGCGAGCAGGGGCAGAGCCCCTAGTAGATAATAATATTGCAAAATGTTATTCAATAAGAACAGATTTCGATCTTCAAAACTGTGGGTGCCGTGGCAAAAATTTGAAACGCTATTGATATGCTACACTCTTGAAGAAGTCTGTGTGCCAAATTTGGTTGCTCTAGCTCCTTCAGTCTCTAAGAACTAGACACAATTCACAATAAAATTTATAGATTTCAAATTTGGCGCCCACATTTTTTGATTAGTGTTACCCATTGTTAAACAGTGTGACCCATTCTAGGGCGCAGGGCGCATTGTCACAAATTCCAATTGTTATGTTAAAACCAAGACGAGAGAACGAAAAAACTTAAAACCTGCTTTTAAGGTAAAGTGCCCTGTTAGTACAGTAGGCTTTGAAAGTAAGATGAAAAAACGATCCTTTTATCGTATTTACACTTGGCGCATCATTGACATTTAGCCGTTAAGTAGAAGGTGCGAAATTGTTTCCCATAAGAAACCTGTGGATAGAAGAAGACAAAGATGCCGCATCTTATGAAAGTGTGGCAGCATTTTATTGAAATGTTGCATTTATTCGGGATATCGGAAGCGAACAGCTGATTTTGTCATCGAAAGCCGTTAACGGTTAAAATTATACTGCGTAAGAACTATAAAAAAATGAGTGAACGCAAAGAATAGCAAAAGAAAAAGATTTTGGTACACCCAATATAATTACCGAATTCACCGTTTGCCACATTAAACATATTTTCACTCATTGTTTTGCAATAAAAAATTATTTGCTTTTCTTCTTCTTGCTACGAGTTTTCGTTTACATTGACAGGTCGAACAGATGTTTTCGAAGATGCGACTTAGTGTAAGCGCTTCTTTCTCACCTTCGACAATGATGCGCCAGAGTAAATACGGTATAAAAAACAATCAAGTAAAAAAAAAGCGCAGATCGTTAACGAAATAAAATATGAGAATTTGCTAGAATGCAAAGATGAGCTATACGCCATAAAAGAAAATTGCGAAGTAATAACAGAACAATATGTAATAGACACTAGGGAGCTCCGCCTTCTGCTCGCTTCGCTCCCGGAAATCAAAATTATTTATGTTAACCTCTAAAATGAGTTTGGTTGAGATGTCTTAAGAAACAAAAAAGTTGTTCATACTAAAGGTTAATTTGCATACGATTGTTTCTATGGCAGCCATATGATATAGTTATCCGACTACGAATAAATTTGGTCAGGATGTAACAGACAGCCCCAAGTAGACAATCTGCGAGTTAAGTTGAGATATTTTAAGAAACAAAAGAGTTTTTCATACTAAGGGTTAATTTGCATCCGACTGTTCCTATTGAAGCTATATGATATAGTAATCTGACTTTTACCAAATTTGGTCAGGATGCAGTCTCAAACACACTGTGAGTTTGGTTTGGATATCTTAAGAAACAACAAAGTTGTTCATACTAGAGGTTAAATTGCATCCGATTACTCCTATGACAGCTATATGTTATAGTAATCCGTCTTTGACCAAATTTGGTCAGGATGTTAGACAGTCCCAAATACACAATCCGTGAGTATGGTTTGGATATCTTAGGAAACAAAAAAGTTTTTCATACAAAGCAATTCCATGACCTGTAACCTCTGTTTAAGACATTTGCAGGGGGAATTTTACAAAACGCCGTCTTATTGCTAAATAAAATTGTCTCAGCTATGTTGTGTGAAAATTTCAGCTTTTTACATTTAGCCGTTTGGCCTACACGTTAATGTGTCAGTGAATCAGTGAGTCAGTCAGTCAGTCACGACAAAGAGTTTTGTATATATAGATAGGTTATTAAATTTAAGTTACGACACTTGGCTATACGCACTTTTGAATCTAAGGAAGCCAGAATGCACCGTTATAAATAACCAACACATTCCAGACTGGGGAGATACTCGCAGGTACCCTTATATGCAAAACAAAGCCGACGACATTGAAATAGAGAAAACCACGACGACTGAGGAAAACGAGCGCAAAATTTTAAAATATTTTTGATTTAACATGTACTTTTTTGTTTATCTAATTTGATAAAAATATATAGATTTCTAATATTTATTGCGTTTTAATATACGTTCTAAATACCTTCCAAAGGAATGCCTTCTGAATGTGTGCTGAAAATGCCTTCGTAGCGAATGCCGCGTGTCATTCGTTTCTGCCTGCTACTTTCCACGTGTCAGATGATGGTATTGGGAAGTGGAATCGGAATAACAGCTTCATTGCCAAACTTGCCCCTGTATAAAAGCGAATTAGAGAATTCACTCTTGGGTACTAGTTCAACGCGGAATGGGAATGCGTCTGGACGTACGTTTTGGAAGTGGTAAAGTCATACTGGACTATAGCGTAACAGCCTCATAACAGCGTTACGATAGCGACTTAATAGCATAACTTCGTAGTATTGGTGAAGGTTGCTGCGCAAAACACTGTACGTGGTTTGGTTTTATATAGTAAGCATTTCAATAACTTGATATCAAAGTTACAATGTCAGAAGCATATGAAATTCCAAAAATTTCTGATATCTTAAAAAAACAAACTTTTTTACAAAGTAAAAGTCTAGTGACAAAAGTCTTTCTCTGCCCCAAAATTTCTGATATCCCATTTTGTGACGAACGATATTAAATTTAATATACAAATTATTATAAAAAATCCTAAATTTGGCAAACAGACATACGGGCGGACAGACAGGGCTAAATCGATTTGGCTATTAGTACTGATCATGAATATATATAATTTATGAAGTCTGTCACGCCACCTTATCTACATTCCGTCTTTTTTGCCGATTTTTAATGGGTTCAGGGTACAAAAACTGAAAGACGATACTCAAAAATTAATAAAGTAACTAGGGGCTTTGCCCCTGTTCGCTTCGCTCGCGGAAATGAAAATAAATTGTGTTAATAAAGTTAAGTCAAAGTAACCTTTAGTATGCGTTTGGTTGAGATATTTTAAGAAACAAAAAAAAATTTCATACTTAACGATAATTTTCAACCGATTGCTCCTATGGCAGCTATATGATATAGTTATCCGACTTTGACCCAATATGGTCAGAATGTAACAGACAGTCCAAAACATACAATGTGCAAATTTGCTTATGATTTATTAAGAAACAAAAGTTTTTTACAATAAAGGTTAATTTGCATCCGATTTTTCCTATGGCAGCTATATGATATTTTATTTTTTATTTTATTTATTTATTCACGACTAAAAGCAGTCGGCAAAATTAAAAATTAAGTGTAAATAAAAATTAAATTAAAAATTAATAATAAATATTAATTAAAAGCTGAAACGAAAAAATGATTAAGTCTGGGGAATACAAAATTAATAATTGATCCAACATTTGTTGCAAGGAATGGGGAAAACCCAGAAAAACCCAAACAGATCAATATGAAAATAAAAAATAGATCAAAATCCAAAACAAGGTAGATCTCTGATCTGAAGGGTGAGGTTTTAGCACAGCTAAAGTCCCAATGAGATCAGAGATTTACCTTAGGTAATTAAAAATAGGGAGAGAGAGATTGCTTGAAATTAAATGATAAAGTTTATTATAATTAACGCATAAAACCCGAAAGCGATTGTGCAAAGCGTAGTCTGTAGTACATGTAGACAAAAATAAAGGGTAGAAGTTCCTAGTGGCCCTCAAGGGTACATTGAAGCTAAGACGTTCTAATAGCAAAGGGGAGTTAATACCACCTATAATCAACTTATGGAGAAAAGTAACTTCAAGGACTATCCTACGGTGGGTAAGGGAAGGAAGATTGAGAAGCAGAAGTCTACTAGAGTATGGTGGTAAATGGAGATTGGGATTCCAATCTAAGCCCCGAAGTGCAAATAGTAGAAATTGCTTCTGCACAGACTCAATTAGGTCCTGATAAAGTTTGTGTTGGGGATCCCAGACACATGAACAATATTCAAGAATTGGGCGAACCAGGGAAGTGTATAAAAGTTTTGTGACATAAGGATCATTAAATTCTTTAGACCAACGCTTTATAAAAGCAAGAGTGGCCTTAGATTTATTTACTATACTAGAGATATGAAGAGAGAAACTTAATTTATTATCAAAAAGAACGCCAAGGTCTTCGACCGTCGATATACGTTGCAAAGGTACATCATCGATCGAATAAGTTGCTAAATAAGGAGTATTCCTGTTAAAAGTCATAAACAGACATTTAGAAAAATTTAAGTTCAAGTGATTAGCTATGCACCAGCGATGCATTGAGTTTAAGTCATCTTGCAAGAGCTTATAATTATCAGACTTCTTATAAGATAAAATAAGTTTCACATCATCGGCATACATAAGTAGGTTACAATGGGATAAAGCCAAGGGTAGATCAATAAATAAATGATTGAAAAATAAGGGGCCTAAATGACTACCTTGAGGTACTCCAAAAGTGACAAGGACGGATTTCGACATGGCCGATCTAAGCTGTACTCTTTGGGTCCTGCCCGTAAGGTAGGAAGAGATCCATAAAAGGAATGAAGGGGAGAAACCTATTCGGTCAAGCTTAAGGAGAAGGAGGTTATGATTAACAGAGTCAAATGCTTTACTAAAGTCAGTGGAAATGACATCAGTCTGCATTTTATTGAGAAAAGCCTCATTTACTAAAGAAGTAATCTCTAGTAAATTGGTCGAAGTTGACCGGCTCTTAACGAAACCATGTTGAGAAGGGCAGATAATCGATTTGCAGTGATGCTGCAAAGTAGATGTAATAAGCTTTTCAAAAAGCTTAGGAATTGCTGATAAAAAATAATTGATTTTAAAGATAGATTAAAAAGTGTTTGTAAGGGTTTTGTAAGAGAACAGCACGCTTTCAACACACAGCTAGGAATGTTGTCAGGTCCTGGAGAGTAAGAAGATTTAAGTGTTTTAATAGAAGAATAAATACTGTTATCAGTTATATTAGGTAAAAGAATAGAATTGGATGATGGAATTATATGTGGGGAGTAGATATTAGTGGGCGGCAAAGAGGAATATGTAGATTGGAAAAAATCTGCAAAAAGTTTAGAAGCAATTGAGTCATCATTAACTATATTAGTATTAGAGAAGAAAAAAGATTTAGGTAAGGAGGAAGATCTACGTTTAGAGTTAACGAGGAATAGAATAGTTTAGGGTCCCGTCTAAATTGATTCTTGCAACGAATAAGATAATTATCATAGCACTGAGAATTAAGAAGAGTAAAACTAGCTTTAGCCTTAGAATAATTTAAGAAGTCCAAATTGGATCCGCTCAACTTAAACTTTTTAAAATATTTAGATTTAATATTTTTTAAATTAGATAATCTTGGTGTGAACCAAGGAGATTTAAATGAAACGGACTTAACGACACTGTTAGGGATACAGACATCAAGAAGTGAATTTAACGTGTCCTAGAAAAAAGAGGCAGCTATGTTAATATCATTCGTGTCATACAGAATAGACCAATCTGTTGAAAGAATCAGTTGATTAAGCAAAGTGAAATTTCCCTTGCGAAAGCAACGGCGGAAATTGACTGAAGAAGATGGTATATGGTTAATATTAAAAATAGAAAGTGAAAGTTCGTGAGTAGGATGGTAAGAATCTTCAGGTTCAATCACAGGGGAAGTTCTAGTGACAGTCGCACTAGACAAATCACTGACAAAAACCAGATCAAGCATCCTATTCAGATGGTTCGATGTGAAATTGATATGAAAAAGGGGCAAAGGGGCACATCAATTAAACCATCTAAAAAATCATGCTGGGCTGAGGGAACTAAATAATTTAAGTCATTAAAAAATGACCAGGAGATATGTGGCAGGTTAAAGTCACCGACAACAACAAATATATCATTGTCACGCACAAGTTTAGAAATTTCATTTATATGACTGAAATGTCGCATATAGATTTGAACTTCAGAAGAAGGTGGTATATATGAGCAAGAGATAAATAAAGTGCATGACGAGAAGGTAACCTTTACGGCAACAATTTCAATGTCGTCAGGTGTAGACACATTTACAATTTCTGCTCGAAAGGTGGATTTGACAGAGATTAAAACTCCACCTGCACGTCGGTTTTGGCGATCGCGCCTGAAGTTTGTTATAATTCGATGACATTATCTCATTATTAGATATGCTAGAGTTTAGACAAGTCTCAGTGAATGCAAAAATGTCAGAATCGAAAGAAAAACAGTTTTTATAAAGATTTTGTAACTTAGAACCGAGACCTCTAACATTCTGATATTGAATATTAATTTGGTCAAGGTCTAGTTTTTTGAGGCATTATTAGCTTGAGTTGAGCTAGGAGTTGGAAGGCTAACGGGAGGAGAACGAGATCTATTTTTTTGATTAAATTCGTGTACAATTATATGAGGAGGCCAAAATTTTGGGTCACATATAATCGGAAACGAATCAAAGGGGACACTAATTTTAAATGATGAAATTTCTCGAGGCTCAGAGAAATTCAATTTATTAATGGAAACAGATGCTGACGACTTACTAGCGATATACGCAGAGATGGAATCGCATGTTGTGTCAGCAGACAGTCTGGAAATAAAAATCTGCTTACGTGGAGCCACTACCGTAAGTTGAGGAGGCGCAGCCAAAGTTGTGACTATAGGGCGACTGTTGCGACGACCTGGTCTATTGGTCAGATTAGTTCCAACATCAGGCACTGCAGTCGTTGAGGATCCCGGTGCAGTCACAGGAGCCGAAGAAACTATATGGGTATTGGTCACTACAGGAGTTGTTGCGGCCACTTCGGAAACAGCCACCTGAACCGAAGAAATCTCAGGAATTACAGGTGGTGTGGTTGATAGAGTAGGAGCTTTATTAGCTAGAAAAGGGGAGGGAAGCTCACTACATTTGCAAGGGGCGGCGCTTGCAAATATTGGGATGGCGCCAAAAATGGTGAGAGAGGCTGATTAGCAATAGATGCATTTAAAAATTGAGGTTCCAAACGTCTAATAGGTGGAGCCTCAAATTTAAATTCACTCAGTAACATCAAACTTGAATCGAAGTCGATATAGTTATCCGACTTTGACAAAATTTGGTCAGAATGTAACAGGCAGTCCCAAATATACAATCTGTGAGTTTGGTTTGGATATCTTAAGAAACAAAAAAATTTTCATAAAAAAGGTTAAGTTGCATCCGATTGTCCCTATGGCAGCTATGTGATATAGTAATCCGACTTTGAGCAAATTAGGTCAGAATGTAAGAGACAGTCCCAAACATTTAATCTGTAAGTTTGGTTAAGATATCTTAAGAAACTAAAAAGTTTTTCATACAAAGCAATTCCATGACCATTTGACCTCAGGTAAACACACTTCCAGGTGGAATTTTACAAAACGCCGTCTTATTGCACGATGAAATTGTCTCAGCTATGTTGTTTGAAAATTTTTATAATGGCTGTCTGTTTCTATAAAAATTGCCTGGTGCGATTATACATTATATGAAGAATGGAAAATTTGCTACGACTGTCCGATCAGGTCGAGTTATATATCGATCGAAAGGTATGACGGTAACTAACAACTTTTGGTAACTCACCTGGTTCGTAAGATATGGGGGTGAAATTGGGAGGGGCAAACAATTTATGATTGCAGCTAGTGGGGCCGTTGGATTCTTATTAATTATTAAAAAAAAAGTTTGGCATTCGGCACTTTGCGCAAAGGGATCTCGATTCTGTATACCTTAAAATATTTTTAATGCGCAGTGGCGAATGCCAAACTTTTTTTTTTTTTACTAACTTATATATTCAATTTAATATCGTTCGCCACAAAATGGGATATCAGAAATTTTGGGACAGGAAAACCCTTTCGTTACTAGACTTTTACTTTGTCAAGAAGTTTTTTTGGAATAATATTTCACACGAAAAATGTGCTGGTCTTAAAGGCCGAATTTTTGACCAGATTCTGTCAAAATTAGGCATAAAGTGGAAATGTGAATCATGTAGGGATGTTGAAAGGAACATGATGGAATTCATGAGGCATACTAAACTAGGCCTTGGGGATCAATTCGGACGGTTTAAAACTCTGTAAGATTGTTTCTCAGCTTTGGATAGCAATGTTAAAGGTATGAAACTTTTGAAAGAGTGTCCAAAGCGAAAGAAGGCAAATTTTTGGTTGTCAATAGGCCCTAATGATCTTTTATTACCTACACATAGACCTACTACATCCGCTCCTGAATAAATAAACTTGTCATCCCTGTCTCCTTATACGTCTCTCAGTAGGGACGAAAACATCGCTGTATTAATGGATTTTGTTCCTACTGACGCCGAAGAAATTTCTAATTCAGTGATTGTTAGCACTGTTGTTGCCGATCAACAAGTGCTGATATTTCAACTGTCTCAAATTATTCTAATGGTCAAGCAACTAATGCTGAAGCATCTGTTGATGTTATTGCTGCTGTTGAGAAAAATATTCTCGAGGGCGTTCCACCTAAAAACAAATTTTTGTTTCACGGCTGACCGCTGATACTACATCTGATGATGTCATGGGCTTTATTTAGGCCCAATTTGAAGCCAATACTACGGTGAAAATATTTAAATTTTCGTAAATTTTCCTAAAAAGGACATAGAGCGGACAAACACCATAGTTGCATGGCGTTGCAGACGATTATGAAGTGGGGGAACTGTGTGTGAAAAGATAAGCTTAACATCATCTGCATACATTAGAAAATAAGAGTGGGACAGAATAGTAGCTAGGTCATTAATAAAAAGGGCAAAAAATAAAGGTCGTGGTTCACAGAGTCAAAGGCTTTACTGAAGTCAGTGTATATGACATCGTTTGCCTATTCTCAAGAAATGCTTCATTTACCAGATAGGTAATTTCAAGCAAGTTGGTCATAGTGGCCCGACCCTTTACAAAGCCATGCTATGCAGGGGAAATAATTGACTTACAGAGATGTTGCAAAGAAGAAACAAGAATTTTTTTCAAAAAGTTTAGGGATAGCTGATAACTTTGCAATGCCACTATAATTCGAAATATCCGACTTACCACCTTTTTTGTGGAGAGATATGATATAAGATTCTTTCCAAACATATGGAAAGATTGATTCAAGAAAAAAAAAGAAAGATTCAAGGGATAGATTAAAAAGCTGAAGGTAAAGGACAGCACTCCCTAAGGTCACAACTAGGAATATTGTCAGGTCCAGGAGAGAAAGAAGATTTAAAAGAACTAATAGAAGAGACTACGGTATTATATGAAATATAGTGAGCTAGAATATTTCGGGAGTTAGAAAAAAATATAGTATAAGGGTAAGATGAGTTGGCGGGGGAGGTAGGAGAGCAGGTTGATTGGAAAAGTTAGGAAATATTTCAGAGGATGCAAAATCGTTGCTGGATTTATCCAGTCCAAGAAAAAAAGAGGAAGGTAAACTGGGAGACTTACGCTTCAAGTTAACAAATTTATATTATATCTTATATTTTTTAAAATATTTCGATTTCATATTTTTGAAATAAGAGAGTACATATATCTAAGAGTGTGTTAAGGGTTTATTAAAAGGAGTTTAAGACAATATTAATGTCAGCTGAGTTATCTATAAAAGTCCAATTATTTCCTTTGCAAAAACAACAACGTGGTACTCGTGGAGGTAACGGAGGCATGTTACTAAATGTTGAAATTGAAAAAGTAATTTCTGTGGCAGGATGATGTAAGTCTTCAGGAACTGATAGTGGGAATGACCTAGAGACAGCAGTAATTGCCATGTCGCACTGTGGGGCGTAAAAAATTGCAAAACTCACTTTTTCGATGGAAGCGATTTAAAATATATGCATTCAATAGAGTAATTTTCAAAGATTACAAATTCAGAAAGATTGTTGTAATCAGGTGAAAATTGTGGGCGTGTCAGCCTTTCAGATAAATTTTTTTCTTCAGTTGCTTAGTTATTATATCAGCTATGCTTAAAAAAATCACTAAAATTAGGCTATTTTTCAACTTTGATGGAAGATAACTAACGTATGCCGCGCTATGCTGTGACGCCACTACCATAGGGCGCTTCGGCAATCAATTCTTTAAATAACTATTATAAATTTGGCTGCAGCGAGCTGCATCCACGATTTTCCAATTAATAAATCTGATGCAACTTTGCAATAAAATGGTGATAGAAGAAGAAGAGCGCAGTACAAATACATGCGTTTTTGCTGTGCCTGGTTACTAATGTTATGATATACATTTTACGAAAACAATTTTTTTAATCATGTAATTAGGTTAATTAAACTCTTTCATATATTGTATTGTATATCAGTATTGTTTAAAAATTAAATAAGATTAAAATGTATATATAAGAAAAAAAATTAATATTTTTTTTTAAATTTTACATGTTAAATTTTTGAAATATCTTTATTGGTTCAAAAGATCTGAGTTTTGCAAAAAAAATTTGAGCGATTGTCCCACTGTATGTCGTTTATAAATACCAGATCGAGGATTCTAAGTTATTTTTAATTGAATTCATTTGAAAAATTGAGTAATCGAGCACGCAATCTAAAAAATCGTGTTGATTTAAACGAGCGAGGTACTTTGTGCTACTGAAGAATAACCAAGAAATGTTAGGTAAGTCAAAGCCACCTGGCTCGACAAATAGGTCATTTAAACAATCAATATACTGCATAAAAACTTGAGTAAGAGAAGTCGGAGGTATTAAGAGCAAGTGATCAACATAATGGCAATCAAAATGCAAATGGCAATCATAACCGAAACCGTAACTGAAACCGATATTCGTTTCGGTTTTAATGCCTGTTTCACACACATTAAGGGTTTTTTTTTAAGATTAAGGAAATTTTCAAAAAGTAGAGTATTCACCCCTTTAATAAAAAAGAATAATTCTTTTGTTTACCTGTAGCTAAAGTTACTTGGCATAACACGAACTATTATTTGATATAAGTATCGGTTAGTAGAATTCAATTAGTGGATAATATATAAGAATCATGTAAAAAAAAGTGGTAAATATTGTATCATTTTTGGGTTATAGACCTCAAAGAGCCTCAAACCCCCATTTTAGAAGCTTGGCTTGTTCATTAAACTTATAGCTCTATAAATTCCAAGTAACGTTGCTGAAGCAAGTTTCCCAAAAAAAACAATACCATGGTAGATAGACCCCAAAACAATTTACTTAAACTTAAATAAAAAATTTTGTATGAAACCATTCAAAAAGTAATGATGCAGTTCGATTCCTAGGACCCGGAATAGGGGGAAACAGTTAAGTTTGGTTGTCTTATTAAAAAAAAAAACTATCAGTGTAATTTTCTATCAAAGTAACAATGTCAATAGCACATGAAATTTAAACAATTTCTGATATCTTACAAAAAAAAACATTTTTAAAAAGTAAAAGTCTAGTGACGAATTCATGCCCCAAAATTTCTGATATCAAATTTTGTGACGAACGATAATTAATTTCATGTATTAATTATTTCCAAAAAATAAAAAGTTTGACATTCGGCACTGCGCATAAAAGTTACTTTTAGGTATAAAAATCGTGACTTTTTGCGCAATGTGCCGATTGCCAAAATTTTGCAAATTTATTTATTAATCACTTACTGAACTCGTTGCTGACCGCCTGGGACATAGCTTCGCTTAGTAAGTTGTACGAGCTTTTATGATGAAGCGAATTTTCACTATTTACAGTAAAAGATTGTGAAGTGGCTAAATGTAATGCCTCCAAAGATGCAGCAGAAGTATCTCCTGGTGACGTAGAAATTGTTGCATGCATACTCAGTGGTTTTCCATTTATATTTTCCTGTTGTTGATGATGTATATTATGACGATTTAAGCTTATTTCGGTTTCTGGAGTACTTCCAGTTGCACTGCCAATGGTCACAAGGCAAGTGAATTCGGGTATGAAGTATAAAGAAATAAGCAGTGAGTACTTCCAAATAGAGAGCATTTTGCACCACTGAATTTGCCTTTTAAGTATTCAATAAAGTTTAACACAATTACTTTTAATTGAATTTGTCCTTTACTTTAACATTTATTTTGTTGTTACCTCTTATATGTGTTCTTAGCAACTGTTGTTTAGCATATTAATTCATTAAACGTCGGTCTTCTGCAATCGAAAATCAAGAATTAAATACACAGATTACATTATTAATGTACTTGCATAACAAAAAGGATATACAATATATTTAGTGTGATCTAGGAGACATTATATAAGAAGGGGACTTCGCCCCCGCTAGCTTCGCTTGTGGTAAGATGCGGCTACAGTGGAGCGCACTCGACAGTAATATACCCTGTGCTCAGGCACTTGGATGTACTTCGACACGCCGAAGATTTGATGCCCTTGCAGAGCACTGTATTCAATTTTTGACTCATTGTTCCACTGACAACTACAGCACATAGTGAGCCGATGAAAAGCATCCTGACCAAATTTAGTTCAAATTCGTTCACTATATTACTGATATTGATATTGAAATAATCCGTCGAACAGAATCTAAGTGCTTCGGCTCAGGGTATGCTACAGATTACAAAATTCATAATAATAATAAAGAAAAATGGTGCAGGGGTCTATTAAGTTTATTTTAAAAAGATGTGCGTAACAGGCAGAAGGAGGCGTGGCAGACCCCATAAAGTTTATATATTCTTGATCAGTATCAACAGCCGAGTCGATTTAGCCATGTCCGTTTGTCCGTCCGTCCGTCTGCTTGAACGCGTCGATCTCTGAGACTATAGAAGCTAGAAACTTCAAATTTTGTATTTGTGTTCCTAAATACCGTACGCAGATCAAGTTTGTTTTTGTTTTTGGATCAGACCACTACATCATAGAGCTGCCACTACATCATATAGCTGTCATAGGAATGACCGGTCGAAAATTAAGTTTTTGTATGAAAAACTTTTTTGTTTTCTAAGATATCTCAATCATTCTCACAGAATTTGGTTAAAATCAGACCCCTATATCGTATAACTGTCATTCGAACAAACAGTCGAAAATTTAATACAGCGCTCTTCAAGGGTATCGTCTTCGGCGTGCCGATCAGTATCTAAGTGCCTGGGCTCAGGGTATCCGACAGTACACTCGACTGCAGCCGCTTCTCACCGCGAGCGACGCGACCAGGGGGCGGAGCCCCCTTCTTTTTTGTTTGCTCCTGTTGAGAAAATCAACAAGCTCCAATCTTACAAGCCATTGCCATATTAAGCAAGGCATTCTAAAGATTAAACATGCCACTCCTAGATAACAATCTTCCAAATACCGATCCCCCAGGTACATCAAGTAGCTCCTTCCTCTCCTCACCGATTTCTTCTGAATTGAATCAATTTTCCCTTTATTTAAGTTATATTTATGTGAAAAATAATCTGAGATCTCTGAAATGTTTTTTTTTTTGTGTTTAAGTGTCCTATTCAAGTGACTCCATATTTGAACCCCTGAATTTGACGGATTATATTTAAGAATTTTTTGTTACTAATAAAAGCTGTACTATAAAGAACTTCAGTTCGTTAATATAAATCAATTAAATTACGTTTAATTATAAAAAAATTAGTCTCTATCATTATTAGTTTGGGAGCAGTGGGCGATCAAAAACACACTTAGGGGGTGTCCTATTCAAGTGATGAGTTTTTTGCCTGTTTTTTGCCCGATTTCACTGACATCACGATTGGCAAGCTGACTCTTTAAGCAGCTGATTCCTTTGTTTTGGCTTGTGTCTCTTTTGATAATTTGTAACTGTATGTGGTTTTATTAGATAATATTAGAATCTTTTTTTTTTTCAAATTTAAATCTTTTTTATTAAAAGTGTGTACCTAGTACCTAGTTGGCAGCTTTACAAGTTATATGTTAAACGAATTACAACAATAACAAAATTAAATTTAATAACAAAATAAAAATAATGAAAATAGGTTAGTTATAATTTAGAAGATAAGTATATGTATGTTTAGGCGAGGATTCTCGTAGGGAGATCCTGCGGGTGGCAATATTAGAATCACTGATAAATGGTTCAGATATGTTGTAGCGACGATATGGAGCATTTTGGGTCCATTTAAAAGCATATTTGCTAATTTCATAAGAAATCATATTAATTTGTGATTTTCAATCAACTGTTGTTGGTTGCATTATTTGTGATATCGATAAGAAAATGTAGTATTTTCTCATAATTTTGTTTTAAAAAGCTAAGTCCCCACCACAGAAAAAATCCGCTGACCCGGGGTAAACTCCATATAAAAAAAATGCGGCGGAGAGGTACCTGAATTCTGTCGTTAAATTTCCGCTGGTGCGATCCCCAGAAAAGTCATCAAACAGAGTTGCCAGATAAGGTGCGGCGTTGCTCAACACCTTTGACACAACAGCTGGTATTTCGTTACCCGCTGTAGAAATATACATATGCCTTATTCATTCTTTTCACAAGAGGTTGATGAAAAAAAGGGCGAAACTTAAAAAAAAGTCGACAATTTAATTAAAAGTGAAAAACGGGCGTCTGGAACTGTTCACTACACAGGAAAGAATTGATTTGATTAAGGAAGTAGAGAAGTAACCGATTTTATATGAATTGACGAATAAAAAGCATTTAGATCAAATTTTTATGAAGTCAGCATGGGAGAGTGGAGCTGAGCACAATAGTGCAATAAACAAACAATCCCACATTGAGAACTTTCATCACTGCATCTGATCTAATCTTAATTTCTAAGATTCTTGCCATTTTGTGCCTTTAAACAGCTGACGCACCAGTGGGACCAATCGACATTTGGTTACTTTTTGGTGTTGCGTTGGTCACACTAAATTCCGATGATCAGCGTGGCGACTTAGCTTTACACTGAAAATACTTGGTGAATATTGGTCACACTGTTCGCATACTTAAACTTAAGTCCCCACCAAAATTTGGGCATAGCGAAATAAAAATGTCATATATTTCGACACTGACCAGCAGAAATTAGTGTGACGAACGCTACACCAAAAAGTAACCAAATGTCGAGTGGTTCCACAGGTGCGTCAGCTGTGGCTCTTTTTGCATTTTACAAAGCGCAAATCAATGTAAAATAATTTAAGCCAGTGTCAGGCACGGCCCATGCGCCCCGCAGAGGGCTTTTCTCTGCCGCAGCACTGCCTGCACATGTACAGTACTTTACGTGCTTTAAGTCGCTGTCGTACCGCTGCTATGGGGCTGTTCCGCTATAGTGCCCATGCTTGACGTCTAATAATATTATGTTAATACGCACACAAACGCAACGCCGACATATGACTGAGTTGGTGCCTGACAAAAATGGCAAGATTCTTAGAAATGAAGATGAGATCAGATGCTGTGATCCATTTCCTCAATGTGGAATTATTTGCTTGTTGCGCTATTGTGCTCAACTTCACTTTTTCATGATGACTTTATAAAAATTGCATCAAATGCTTTTTATTCGTCAATTCATATAAAATCGGATACTTTTCCACTTCCTTAATCAAATCAATTCCGTCCTGTGCACACTTGACGGAAAGCCTGATTTTTTGGCATTTAGTAACTGTTTAAAATTTAAAACAGATCGGATTACTATATCAATCAATTCTTAAGATATCTAAACCAAACTCACGGATTGTGTATTTGGGACTGTCTTTAACATCCTGACCAAATTTTGTCAAAGTCGGATTACTATATCATATAGTTGCCATACGAACAATCGGATGCAAATTAACCTTTAGTATGAAAAACTTTTTTGTTTTTTAAGATATCCAAAACAAACTCACAGATTGTGTATTTGGGACTGTCTCTAACATCCTGACGACATTTGGTCAAAATCGGATTACTATAATCATATAGCTGCCATAGGAATAATCGGGTGCAAATTAACCTTTAGTATGAAAACCTTTTTTGTTTCTTAAGATATCTAAAGCAAACTCACGGATTGTGTATTTGGGACTGTCTTTAACATCCCGACCAAATTTTGTCAAAATCGAATTATTAACAAATCTAATTTTCATTTACGCGAATTTTTCCGCATGTAATTGTGAAAACTATTGAGTTTTCGATTAATTGTGGTTCTCGTATTTAGATCAATATCATCCAAGTCGAGTTGACTGAAAATCCAATCCGAAATCGACTCTTGTGTCCTCTTGTTGCTCAATGCTTTAAGCAACTGTAAATTGCTGAAGACAAAAGTATTATCCTCTAAAACTTTACATTTGTATTCAAAACGAGACAAATTTACTTTTTTGCCGGTATTGGCCGGTTGTTAGTTCAACTCCACAATTCACGAGCGCTCGGGTTTAATTTTCAATATAAATCGGCTTAACAATAGAGGACACACAAATAACAAATATTAAACAAAACTTACTTAGGATTTATTTATGTAAAGCATACCTTGCTCTTCATTTTCCATTATAAATATAACTCAAAGATTTTTTCTGTACAAAATGACACAGCTTTAGAAATTTGCGCACGTTGTAAATGTAAACAAGGCGCTGATCATATGTTTGACTTTGACGCCCTGGTACAACACTAAATGTGCTTAGAATATCTATTTTTAAAATATAAAATCAAAACCACATAAGCTTTTCATGAAAATATGAACTTTATGCCAGTGTGCTGTGTAGTGAACAGGTCCAGACGCCGCACAGTAGAACAATTAGGGCGTTAAGTGTCGTAAACCCACTTTTTTTATGGACGCGATTTAAAAAAATATATATATGCATTCGATTGAGAAATCTTCAAAGATTACAAATCCGAAAGATTTTTGGAATCAGGTAAAAATTTTGGCCTGACAGCCTCTTAAAGTCGATCCATTTTTCAGCTCGCGCACAAATGTCTAAATTTTACAAAAAATACAAATTTTACAACTGAATTATAGCCAAGAAGTGCAACCGATTTTCGGTTTCATCTGATAATTATGTTCATTTCTAATGAAATACCAAAAAATTTGTTTCTTAGTGGCTTAGTTTTTATATCAGTAATGTTTAAAAAAAAAAATACTAGAAATTGGCTATTTTTTAACTTTGATGGAATAGAACAAAAATTTTACTCATTTGGACTCCATCCCACTACCACAGGACGATTTGGTAATCAATTTTCTAACGAAATTACCCCGGTCTTTCATGCATCTAGGAGCGCCTAAGCATAGTTTTTGTCGAAAAACTGATTGAACCTCGCAATAGAAGAAGAGCGCAGTACAAATACATACGTTTTCGCATTGTGTGGCTGTCACTGTTTTGATATAAATTTTTTGAAAAAAAATTTTTTTTATTGTAATTAGGTTAATTTAACTATAATATTTCATACATTAATCCATATTGTTTAAAAATGAAATAAGATAAAAAGTTGCATATCTGACAAAAAAAAATTGATTTTTTTCAAAATTGTACATGTACAATATGCACAGAAAATATTTTTCAACTTTGACCGACCATCCTAAATCACCCAGTAGGCCTTACCTATAGTAGGAAAACAGTCATTTTAAAGAAGTTTTCTATCAAATGCTTTTTAAATGTTTGAAATATCTTTATTAATTCAAAAGATATGAGTTTTCGACAAAAAAAAAAAAAGCGCTTGTCCCAAGGTGCGCCGTTTCAATTTCAACGAGCTCTTTTCATTATCCCCTTGTCAAAAGAATGAACGAGGCATATATTTTTACAGTAGTCAACGAAATATCAGCTGTTGTGCCAGAAGTGTTGAACAACAGCGCACCTTATCTGACAACTCTGTTTGATGACTTTGCTGGGGATCGCACAAGCGAAAATTTGACGACATAATTCAGCTTACTCTCAGCCGCTAGTTTTTTTTTATATTGATTTTACCCTCGACCAGCGGAATTTTTTTAGTGGTGGGGATTCAGCTTAACTTACGAAGGTCAAGTAGTCACATACTCTGCCATACAAATGTCCCTAACATATCTCATGGGATGCCACATTCGGCCTAAATATGTACATACTGGGACCAGTGGAATCAGCCTATAAGTACAAAAAATTTATTGTAATGAATTTACTCCACATGTAGCTGGTGAGTTCAATTTTGGAAGGAGAAATCGATCATTTTTGCATGCTTAGCATGCAAAATGGCATAACATCTAAGTGAAAACAATGTGTTTATTAAATACTTAAATATTTTTGAAGCGATGTTGCAGTATCAGATAAATGTAAAGACGTATTTGTGAAGACCTAAAACATTTGTTGATTTGCTGAACCGTTTATTATTTCCGAAGTATTTGTGAAAATTAATAGGGAGTGCGCAGAAATGAGTAAATATTTTGGTACATATTTTAAGCATCAAATTGAGTGTTTTTGGTATAGGCCTGACTCCAGCAACTTAAAATTCCTTGTCAGGAATTTGACAATTATTTCGTGTGTTTGTGGAACATAACTAAAACAGTGTGACCAAGCACCTATTGGCCATTGCCATTTGGATCGGACGACTATATCATATAGCTGCCATAGGACTGATCGGTCGAATATCAAGTTTTACCACGAAATATTTTTTAGAGATATCTCATCCAATCTGACAGAATATGCACCTGGGTTGGTCCTCTAAATCCTGACCAAATTTGGTTCAAATCGATCAACTATATCATATTGTTGCCATAAGGCCTATATCCAGCACTGCGGAAAATTCCTGCCAGGAATTTGCTAGTTATTTCGTTTGTGTGGAATGTAACTCTGTTCTTTGTAAACAGTGTCAATTGTGAAATTTCAAATTAAAATCTAACGGCTGAAGCCGTTCGTGGTCGAGTACAGGATTGCCCTAAAATTATAAGAAACAATGTAAAAGAATACGTGAAATCTGCAGAATCAATCTGCTGGTGTGCGCCAACAATAAAGAATTTTATTAGTAATTTGCATATATATTTATATATTATTTCCATGCTGCTGCACCTTCATGTGTAGAAGATTTGTAATTTCGACCTTTTTTTCTTGTTTTGCGCTCAGTTTTTGGCTCCATATCTGACTTGTTCACAATTCGCTTCCAAAATAATTGTAAACTATATATTCCTGAGCTGTGTGTCAGTTGTTCTCTCAGTCCACACACGCTATCGATATGCTAACTATCGATAAAAATTTGTGGATTTCGTTGAAGTTGCTGGATACACAGGCAACGAAAACGTAAACTAAAAATTCCTGGCACAGCTTTTTTTATATGAAGTTTGACAGGAATTTTTTATTTTCAAGGGTGCTGGATACCCAGCTATAGGAAGAATAATAAAAGCACCACTATGATACTTAGATACTTAGAATATCTTATACATAAAAAATGCATTAAGTTTCCATTAGAATGGTTGTCAATATTTTATTTTTTAGGGAAAAGGAGCTCATAAATAGTGAAAAAATAATAGCACTACTTTCATTTTCATCGTAAAAACCGTTGTTTCGCAAAATTGCGATGAGAAAAAGGACTTGCTTAATAGAGTTGACTTAAATTTAATAATTTTGGTCAATAATCTTAAAATAAATCTAAAATAGGCAATGCACGGGATCGTGGAAAACTCTGCGTCGCGAAAAAGCTCGATATCATAAAGAAATGATATTGGATGGAAAATCTTATTGAAAACTTTGTCGAATGGTTGGATTTTCAAACGATATTATACGACACGCTATAAACTGTAAAGAAAACGCGGAAAAACTTGCATAAAAACGATCCGTGAACCAACTTTCCATATAGGTTTATTTCCGAGAGCTGAAGGGATCCTTTCAAGGCTGTCAGTGATCTATAATAAAATCTAACATACCAAAGGTAGTGCAAACAGTTAGAATATATATTTGAGAACGTGATTTAAAGGCCTGGAGTCGAAGAAAACCCGAACAGATTTAGTTCGCAAAGTAACGTTTAAATGGACCAGACCAAAAAAGGAAGAAGAAAGGAAGGGGTCTGTTTTGGACGTAAGGTGTTCACCAAGTTCCAAAATTTACAAAAATGCCATTAATCATAAAGTTTTAAGGGATATGATACAGGCGTGTTTTTCGTACTATGGAGTAGATACACTACATAGTGCTATAACTATATTGGACCGTCACGTGTACTTCGATATTATGGGTTGAATGATATGACACTAGTATGTATCTTCCAAAATGCTAATGAATCCATGGACGCCATCAAAAGTGCAAAAGAAAGGCTCTAATATAATTCGGTCATAGATTTGGAGTGGTCGGTAAAGTCAACAGATCTAAATCGAAGCTAAAATTTGAAGACTAGTGTTAAAAAGGCACTTGCGACTTCTAAGCCAAGTATAATCGGATCACTTCGGGCCGTCATTCAGGAGTCCTGAAGCAAAATTTGTTTAAACAGGTGCCAGGACTTGGTTGAATCGATACCAAGGCGTTGTAGAGGCGTAATTGCCAATAAAGGCAATCCAAAAAATATTTAATTTATAGAATAATCTTAGCTTTAATACATTAATATCATTCAGTAATGAATTTGTTGTAAATTTGTCACTTTTGATATTTTTAAGTGAATAATTGAAAAGTGGTGCTATTATAATTTTGATTCAAGATTTCAAGATTTCTACGAAAAATTAGTTTTTTAAGAAATTAGAACTAAACTGACAGCATATGGGCTAATCCTGCGTTACGGCCGTTACATTCGTACTCAAATTTTCTTGTTCAAATTGACACAGCTGGCATTAATATTGGTATATTTTCATGACCTTTTTTTTTCAAAATGCAGTTCTTTGGAAGTACTTTTAAACTTCTTTTAAAATAAAACGATAACTCTTATTAAAAGAAGTTGTGCTTGCTTAAAGTTCCGTTACGCCCGTTACAAAAAATGGAAGTCGACTTTGAGTCTTATGTGCATTTGCACATTTTTTAGCGCGTCTTGCATAATAAACAAAAAAAAAGTCCTAACACAAAAAAGTAAGTGGAATATAGAAAAGAAAGAAAAGTAGTCACGTTAAAAAAAATCGTAATTTTTGTCTGTTACGAACGTTACGTTACGGACGTTACACAAATGCTTACAAATAATTATACAATATTTGAATAATCTTTAAATAATTTAATTATTTAACTCTGTATCTTATACTTAATGGACCCAGTTGTTCGAGCTACTTTTATAGAATTATTATCATTGGAATAGCCAGAAAAATAATGATAGGATTGAATGGATGGAATGTTTTTTATGTAGTCTTGGCATAATTTTTGCCAGTAAATAAGGAAAACGGCCTTTTATATGTATGTGCAAGTATTAGTATATCGCACTTTGCAGATTAGGAGATCGGATGTTATTTAAACATACTTTTTGTGTCTTTAGGGTTAAGTTTTGTTGATTCTCAACAAACTAGAGCAATTTGAAGCCCAGATTCAGATTCAGCATGTGCAAATCCATTATAAGCACCAATAAATTTTTTTTGGTATTTTCATGCCGTTACGGACGTTACACACTTTGCGTTAATATTAAAAAACAATCAAGTGTAACAAAGGCTATTTTTTTTTACATCGGATTAAAGTGCATAAAAAACTCTGATTATAATGCTAGTTTGGAAAACAATATTATTTAAATGCATTCTGTTAAATTTAAAATACCCTATTTTCCGTTACGGACGTTACACACAGTGAACCCATTTTTAGTTAAAATTTTGTATATGTATTAGATAACTTACAAATATGATTTTATCTTAAATAAAACAAAATGAAACAAATTTTATGTTTTGTTATGCGCAAAAGACTGAAACCACTATTTTGCCCACATTCTTGAGAATGAAAATACGCTTTTTTTACAAAAATAAATGAAAGCAAGAGGTACTTGTAGATTAGTCTCTGCCTAAGAAAAACAAACAACCATAAAACCATATTGTTTACATATTTTGAAGCTTGAATATGTATCCTATTATTCCATTAACTAACATTTGGATTTTGGGCAACTTTAAATTTCTGCCTTGGGTTTACAAATTTTCGGATTAGCCCATTTGCATCTAGGTTGATCTTATATATGCTGACCGAAGTTGGTTCAAATCGCATTACTATATCATATAGACATCATTGGAACAATTAGTCGAAAATTTAATGCAGCACTCGGCAAGCACTTTGAATCTTTGGCGTACCGAATAGCATTACTAGTATATTGAATCACATAGAAAAACCTCTACACGAGGTAAAAGTCTAGTGACACTTGGCAAAAAAATATTCAAGGCACGTCTAAAAGCCCTCTAAAAAATATCTTCTGACTGTAGCTTCTTCGGATTGGAAACTTGGTGTTTAATATTTATCGGGCTTTAGTTATTTCCCGCCAAACTAGCTATTTCCCGCTAATGTCGTAGAACAAAACTTTCTAGATTTCTGATTAGAAATAATTCCTCATCAAATCGAAGCTTTTTTAGCGCTTTGATACAAGCAAACAGACAAATATACAAACTGAATTTTCATTTCATTTTGACAAGGCCTTTAAAAATTGCATATTAATATATCTTTTGAACTAAATGTCGGATTGGAATGATCGAGGTACAATTCGACGCGTATTTTTGATAAGGATTTCTATAATTATAAAATTTTACCAAAGGAAATTTTGCCCCTCCCACTTAAGCTAGGTACACACGATGCAAACAATTTGCAGCAAGTTGATTGCTGCAATCAAATTTGCACGTATAAACACGAGTGCAACCATTTTGCTGCAAACAAAGAACTTGCTAAATTTTTTTGCAGCAATATTTTTTGCTTGTCGTCTGTATACATTATTTACCGTTATCTTGGTTGCGTCAGTTGCTTGCTTGTTTGCATGTGCTGTTTGCTTTCAGTCGCAATATTGCAGCAAGCAAAGCAACATGTGGGATCGCGAGAAAACTATAAAATTAATTGAATTGTACGAAAATTATTCTGTTTTATGGGATGTCTCGTCAGCAGACTATAAAAATAAGCATAAAAAGCAAAATGCTTAACGCGAAATGGCTGAAAAATTAGACAAAAGTAATGATGAATTAAAAATAAAAATTCATCATTTGCGCACTCAATTTTTGCAAGAGGTGCACAGAGTGAAGCAAAAAAAGAGTGGCCAGGGTACATCGGACAACTATACAACAACATTATTAAAAATGACGACGGAAATAATTATAAAATTCAAAATTTGGTAGCTCTTTTAAAAGGTTCTGATGCACTCCTTTTTAATCTCTTTTGGAAATCCACTTTTTCACCCAACACTTTCTTTTATTTTGCAGACTGTAATCTTCTCACTTTTTTACGTTTAATTAAAGTTGCTAATATAGCAATAGCAGCAACTCTCGATTTTTGTCCCGACATAATATAAACACGTCGTTATTCCTTGACTTTCACAAAACAACAGAACTTGCATATGAGTGTCACTTGCAAGCACTGCAAACAAAAAATTAAAACACGTGTAGACATTAACGCAATATATTGCACGAAATAGGCATGCAAAAGTTTGCGTGAAAACAAAAATTGATTGAAGCAAGAAATTTTCTTGCATTATTTGCATAGGTGTAAACATTTGTGCAAACTTTTGCTGCAAACTTGCTTTCAACTTGCTGTAAATTGTTTGCATCGTGTGTACCTAGCTTTACATAGATAAGATATGAATCTTAATAACCAGGTGAGTTACAAAAAGTCTTAGTATGCACTTTTGTTAGTCATATAACTCGACCTGATCGGACAGTCGTAGCAAATTTTCCATTCTTCGTGTATATATTGCTAGTCGCCTTTTGCACACTACGTGCTGCTTTCGTCACTGGCGCGGACTGCCGTCCACAGTGATATTTTTCATGTTCACCAGTATTTGCTTTTTCCGCAGTAAGTACGGGGCCTCCAACAGTCGAGTATGCTCCACTTTAGCATGGCGAGCAGGGCGAAGCCTCCTAATTGTAATAAAGAATACATGCTTAAATTGTGCAATTGTGCCAACATAAAAACCTTTTTTCAGGTCTAATACGAAAAGGGGTGAGGGCATGGTCCAGAGTTGTGCCTAAAGCATTACCATTACTTGCGCGTTTACTTCGACTAAATATTCCGAAAAATTTAAATCCCTCAAAGTTCTGTTTTACCTACGATTTGGATAAAGGGATTTGAAATCACCTCGAGTAAAAATCTCTAGAGATTTCTTTGGCACCCCCACATATAAAACTTTGTCCTTGTAAATTTGCGTAATATAGATAAAAAAAAAACATTGATTTATCGAATTTAACATAAGTCAGGTTAATTCGTAAGTACAGAGTACGATTTATATCTCTATTGTCCAAGAATTGCCATCGCTATAAGTTGTTCGAATTTCCATGTTATATAAGAACAGTGTACGATGCCAAGAGATTACAAGCAAAAATGACATGCATGATACATGGCTTAAAATGAGTGCGATGATAACCGAGTGTTTTGCACTTAGTTTATAGTCCGTGTTACTATCCATGCCACAACAAAAAAATCACCAAAATACTGACGGAGCGTTATTTATTTTATTAATAAATAATGGTTGCGAAGAGCGAATGAATTTAGCTTTTTACTATGGACATAAATATTTAAATTTAATTTATGAAAAATATAAAAGTATATTAAAAAGTAATTATCATCTTTATTTACTTCTTCCCACTAAAAAGTTTTTTTTGCTGCTGTATTGTTGGTAACACTGGTCCTGACTGAGCATTGTGCAGACCAAACAGTAAGGCGTAGACAAATTCATCGTGAGATAAGATGCCGATTTGACATTCATTTGAATGGAAAGGAGGTTCGAGGACAAAGCTTGCATTATAATGTTGATCTATTTAATTACGTTTAACCATTGAATGCGACAAGTGTTCAGTGTCAGAAAGGATGTGTGTTAGACTCATACTCAAGAGGTCCAGGGCTTAAGTCGCAATATGTGCATAGAAAATTGTGTTCCTTTGCAAAAATATGTTAAAGCCGCTCTCATATTATTGTTAAATAATTTTAAATCAAAGAAGTTAAATAAAACGGAACATTTTGTAAATCGTTTGAGAAATATACGTTTATGTACAGCGGTGGCCATATTTTGACAAAACTATGAGGAAAATGTACTTATATTTTGAACTTACATCATGTACATTTTAGCATCAATGGAAAGGTCATCGAAATACCGTTTGAATGATACAAAACTTTCCTTAACCCATTGAGTACCCATTGAAAATTTTGAATTTATGTGAAAGTCTACTTTTTGATGATTTTTTGTATGGGATGACCTCAGAAAAATTTTGTATGAAAAGGAGGAAAAAGTGGCTAAAATAGTAATTTTTAGCTATTTTAAAAAAATCATAAAAAGTATAAGCGAAGAGATTTTTGCAATTTTTTTTTGCGGTCACTATTAAAATTGTTTGCAAAAACTTTTGCATCAAAACAAGTGGGTTTTTTATTTAACATAAATTTAAAATGTTCAATGGGTACCTAATGGGTTAAGTTATGTTTTGTATCATTCAAACGCAATTTGAATGACCTTTTCCTTAAGTAAGTTCAAATAAGAGAAAATGTAACTTATAATTTTGTCAAAATATTTATGACCACCGTTGTATGTATGGTATATCAGAAAATTTTCAGTTATAACAAACTTTGTGCGTCATGCGCACAAAAGCGAAACTTAATAAATACATTTATTAAGTGCATTTAGATTTTTAATGTTCTATGTATTTGACCAAGGCACGCGACAAGTGTCCAATGGCAGACTCATAGGAGCAAGCAAGAAATTATTTGTATTATGTTAATCTTTTTTTATTTATATTTTTTTAAATTAAAAATAAAATTTGGCGACATTCTGCATTTTATGGTTTGTTATGCTTCATCTTCTTTGCTTTTCTTTTGTTAATTTTCTCGCGTCTTGCTGTTCACAAAAACAATCTATATATATAAAACTCTTTGTCCTGACTGACTGACTGACTGACTGACTGACTGACTGACTGACTGACTGACTGACTGACACATCAACGTGTAGGCCAAACGGCTAAAGGTAAAGAGCTGAAATTTTCACACAACATAGCTGAGACAATTTAATCGTGCAATAAGACGGCGTTTTGTGAAATTCCACCTGGAAGTGTGTTTACCCGAGGTCAAAAGGTCATGGAATTGCTTTGTATGAAAAACTTTTTGTTTGTTAAGATATCTTAACCAAACTTACAGATTATATGTTTGGGACTGTCTCTTACATCCTGACCAAATTTGGTCAAAGTCGGATTACTCTATCATATAGCTGCCATATGAATAATCGGATGAAATTAACCTTTAGTATGGAAAACTTTTTTGTTTCTTCAGATATCTTAACCAAACTTACAGATTAGATGTTTGGGACTGTCTCTTACATTCTGACCAAATATGGTCAAAGTCGGATTACTATATCATACAGCTATATGATATAGCTGACCGATTTCGACCAAATTGGTTCAGAATGTAAGAGACAGTCGCAAACATGCAATCTGTGAGTTTGATTTGGATATCTTAAGAAACAAAAGGTTTTCATACTAACACCTGATTTTCGACCGATCTTTCCTATGACAGCTATATGATATAGCTGACCGATTTCGACCAAATTGGTTCAGAATGTAAGAGACAGTCGCAAACATGCAATCTGTGAGTTTGATTTAGATATCTTAAGAAACAAAAAGTTTTTCTTACTAAAGGTTAATGTGCATTATATTATATAAATTAAGATATCTTAACCAAACTTACAGATTATATGTTTGGGACTGTCATTCATCATTCTGACCAAATTTGGTAAAAGTCGGATTACTATAACATATAGCTGCCATAGGAACAATATAATGCAAATTATCGATTAGTATGAAAATTGTTTTTCTTTCTTAAGAAATCTCAACCAAACTCATACTAAAGGTTACTTTGACTAAACTTAATTAACATTATTAACTAAATTTCATTTCCGCGAGCGAAGCGAGCAGGGGCGGAGCCCCCTAATTTATATAAATTAAGATATCTTAACCAAACTTACAGATTATAAGTTTGGGACTGTCATTCATCATTCTGACCAAATTTGGTAAAAGTCGGATTACTATAACATATTGCTGCCATAGGAACAATATAATGCAAATTATCGATTAGTGTGAAAATTGTTTTTCTTTCTTAAGAAATCTCAACTAAACTCATACTAAAGGTTACTTTGACTAAACTTAATTAACATTATTAACTAAATTTCATTTCCGCGAGCGAAGCGAGCCGAGGTTGGCGAGCGAAGCGAGCAGAGGGCGGAGCCCCCTAGTATTATATAAATTTGTTACAGCAGCAACATTAAATTTCAATACCGCGAAAGAAGCGAACCGGGAGTTGGCGAGCTAAGCAGAAAACGGAGCCTCTAGTTTACATAAATATAATACTCTCTAGGAGGAAATTTGAATGGCAAGTGGGTCAAAGCTCACACTTTTCTAAATAAGAAAAATGTTGACTCTAGAACAGTGGTCGGCACCAACACAATCATATTTCAGCTTTGCATTTGTGTGCGAAACAGACTCCTGCAGTTTGGCTGGTGTCGGGGCGTCACCTCGCTGTTCGGATTTTTTTTACCTCCGCTTTGTCCGCTTGCTTTTGAACGTTTTACTCAACGCGTTTTATCTGTTTTTTTCAGGTTCTATTTATGCTGATCAGTGGCTCTCTGGTTAGATTCGCCACTTCAGTTTGAAAACAAAAGGTTCGTTTTCTACTCTTGCCCAAGGACTGATGAATAAAAATAACTACAGAGTAATTCAAACTAATTATTTATATATACACAATTTTATCGCAATATTCGCATTTCAAACTTTATCTCTCTATAACTATGAGTTCGGACGAACATAGCAGGGCTGCGTAAAGCGATTAAAACATATAGGAATAATTATAAAAATAACAAGCCAGCAATAAAAATATTACCAATTTGAAACCTGCCAATTTTTTTATTTTTTATTACCAATAGTTCCTTTGTACTAGCGAAATTCCCATTTACCTTGAAATAACGATTATTCACTTGGTACTAGGCAAATGGTTAGCTTAGGGTAATGCAACGCCGAACCGCTCGGTAGATTTGACGGACATGTAGTGGAAAAATTCGTTAGAAAATCGCCATGCAAGTTTTCTCTGTGATACCTAGTACCAATTACCAATTCTCTAGGCAATTCCCTAGGTTTTCTCCGGCCGGGACACGTAAGAGAGAAAAAATGTGATGGTGTTGGTGACAGTTGCTGAGTAAAACACTAAGTGTGCGACAGCGCTGCGGCACAGCAAAAATCTATGCGCCGCGCATAGGCCGTGCCGATAACTGCTCTAGAACTATCTCAACCAAATCACAGAATGTGTATTATTTACTATACTATGCATCCCGACCGAATTCGGACCAAATCGGATTACTATATCATAAGACTGAACAATTAGATTCAAATTAACATATAGTATGAAAAACTTTTAACAGCAAACATTTGACAACAATAGAGCGATACTGAATTATATATGATTAAAAAACAACGTTACTTAAAATATAAAAAATAAATGTTTTTTAATAAAAAATATCAACTTTTTATCCCGACTTTCAAATGGGATAGAAAGATGGGTAAAAAAAATGGATCACAGCTTAAAAACTATTGATTGCTATCACTGCAGACGGCAGTCCGCATTAGTGACGAAAGCAACACGTAGTGTGGAAAAGTGACTAACAATATTATACAGGAAAAATGGAAAATTTGCTACGACTGTCCGCGCAGATCGAGTTATATACCGATCGAAAGGTATCGTTTTAACTTACAAAATTGCCTACTAAGACTTTTGGTTCATGAGATATGGTGGTGTAAGTGGGTGGTGCAAGATTTTAAATGATTGCAGCGGAGCCTTTCAGTAAAATTTTGTTTTAATTATCAATCAAATTTTCAGTAAAATTTCCAAAATGATAAAAAATCACTTATGCTGTCTGTTTGTTCGCTTACATCAAAGCGTTGAAACAGCTTAAATTTTTTGATGAGTAATTATTGCTTATCGGAATTCTAGAAATATTTTTTCACGACTTTTTGAAAAACGGAAAAACCTGCGAAAATACTCATAGTTTCCAAACCACAGAATCTACAGATATGTTCTATATATCGATGGAAAGGTGTCTCTGAGGGCGTACCCTTTTCTGTGAACTGCACAGCTAAAACACTGCAGAAACAGCAGAACGCCATTTTTTAAATTATTTATTTATTTTGTTTTTAATTTATGCATTAAATTAAATATCGTTCGTCACAAAATTGGATATCAGAAACTTTGGGGCAAGGTTTATAAATCTGAAATAACATGGTCATCAATTTCAAGAAGACAAAAGTCTTTAGTTCACAAGAGCTTAAAAAATTAAGATATGCTCCTATTTTAATGAAATCAATAGCAAAAACGGGGGCTTCGCTCTCTGCTCCCTTCGCTCGCCTACCGCCGGCTCGAGTCGCACGCGGTGAGGTGCGGCTGTAAAGGTCAGGCTGTAAAGTACCAGACCAGATACATATTTTGTCGAATTGGTCGAGATATCTGAATAAACAAAAAAGGTTTTTATACTAAAACTTGATTATCGGCTATTGGCAGCTATATGATATATGATCTGCGTCCGGTATACAGGAGTCTACATACCAAATTATAAGTCTATAGCTCATCTAATAGTGTCTCTGAGATCGACGCGTTCAAACAGAAAGGCAGACGGACAGACATACTGACTTGCCTAAAACGACTCCTCTGATACTGATCAAGAATATATATACTTTATGGGGTCTTCCACGCTTCCTTCTCCCTGTTACATAAGTACATTCTGTCAAACACATTATACCCTTTTTTGCCCATTTTTAACGGGCACAGGGTAAAAAAAATGATTAATCTTATGCGCGATGTACAAAAGACTCGAAAATGAATATGGATCTGCTCAAAATAGGATTTATTAAATTACAATAACAAAATGTAAAGCAATCGCAAATTGATCGTATAGGGAATTTAAGTGCGATCATTAAGGTTGTTGCTGTGCAAATTGCGATCAAATATGTAATTAAGCAGAAGTCTATACGTGTGCTCAGTGGTCTAGCGGGTTGAGCATCGTCTTCTGTGCAAGCGACCAGGGTTCAATTCCTGGTTGTGTTGCATCTTATTATTGATATTACTCGAAATTGACTCGAAAACCAGGTTAGGCTAGGGTACCATATTCTCCCGACAAAACGAGAGCAAATATGACTATTTTAGTCTGAAAGAGTACTTAAAAAATACTCAAATTTAAATAAAAATGACATTAAATGCTGGCTGGGTATATGCAAGTACTTACAATATGCATCCTTAGAATATATGTACATACATCACAACATACATATTTTTTTATTGTGTTAATGTTGATGTTCTTGCATACACATATGTACATACATACAAATTTGTAGTTCTTTAGGCGATTTCATGTAATTTGGGTAAATACATTGTTACTTATGTACATACGAGCGTATGAAAATTGCATATTTACTTACGCGCATAAATACATTAGTACTCTGCTTGAAAATAAGCGTAAAATTACCTCTTTTACAATAACATAATTAAAATGAGTTATAAGGACATGCATTACCAAATATATTAAGATTCAAATAAATAATGTAATGGAAAGAAAAATGTAAAATATATTTACATACATCTACACGTATACCAATGCAGTAGTACTAGAGTTGTTTTCGATAAATTTTTTATCAACAATCAATGTCAGTGATATATGTGATATATGTATGTTTTCAGTTAAATAGCACCGATTTGTGCTGTTGGAATAGAGCAAGAATTGTGTTACTTTTTTGTCATGCACTTACGCGCATAATTACGCATACATTTTTTTTAAGGAAGTGCCTTACCAGATATATTAATATTATAATAAAATAAAAGATTTAATGTATATACATATTCACATTAATCAATAGATTAGTACTAAAAGGGTCGATATATATATATATATACTAGGGGGCTCCGCCACCTGCTCGCTTCGCTCGCCAACCCCCAGCTGCTTCGCTCGCGGAAATGAAATTTAGTTAATAATGTTAATTAAGTTTAGTCAAAGTAACCTTTAGTATGAGTTTGGTTGAGATTTCTTAAGAAGAAAAACAATTTTCATACTAATCGATAATTTGCATTATATTGTTCCTATGGCAGCTATATGTTATAGTAATCCGACTTTTACCAAATTTGGTCAGAATGATGAATGACAGTCCCAAACATATAATCTGTAAGTTTGGTGAAGATATCTTAATTTATATAATACTAGGGGGCTCCGCCCCCTGCTCGCTTCGCTCGCCAACCCCCAGCTCCTTCGCTCGCGGAAATGAAATTTAGTTAATAATGTTAATTAAGTTTAGTCAAAGTAACCTTTAGTATGAGTTTGGTTGAGATTTCTTAAGAAAGAAAAACAATTTTCATACTAATCGATAATTGCATTATATTGTTCCTATGGCAGCTATATGTTATAGTAATCCGACTTTTACCAAATTTGGTCAGAATGATGAATGACAGTCCCAAACATATAATCTGTAAGTTTGGTTAAGATATCTTAATTTATATAATACTAGGGGGCTCCGCCCTGCTCGCTTCGCTCGCCAACCCCCAGCTCGCTTCGCTCGCGGATATGAAATTTAGTTAATAATGTTAATTAAGTTTAGTCAAAGTAACCTTTAGTATGAGTTTGGTTGAGATTTCTTAAGAAAGAAAAACAATTTTCATACTAATCGATAAATTGCATTATATTGTTCCTATGGCAGCTATATGTTATAGTAATCCGACTTTTACCAAATTTGGTCAGAATGATGAATGACAGTCCCAAACTTATAATCTGTAAGTTTGGTTAAGATATCTTAATTTATATAATACTAGGGGCTCCGCCCCTGCTCGCTTCGCTCGCGGAAATGAAATTTAGTTAATAATGTTAATTAAGTTTAGTCAAAGTAACCTTTAGTATGAGTTTGGTTGAGATTTCTTAAGAAGAAAAACAATTTTCATACTAATCGATAATTTGCATTATATTGTTCCTATGGCAGCTATATGTTATAGTAATCCGACTTTTACCAAATTTGGTCAGAATGATGAATGACAGTCCCAAACATATAATCTGTAAGTTTGGTTAAGATATCTTAATTTATATAATATAATGCACATTAACCTTTAGTAAGAAAAACTTTTTTGTTTCTTAAGATATCTAAATCAAACTCACAGATTACATGTTTGCGACTGTCTCTTACATTCAGACCCAATTTGGTCGAAATCGGTCAGCTATATCATATAGCTGTCATAGGAAAGATCGGTCGAAAATCAGGTGTTAGTATGAAAAACTTTTTGTTTCTTAAGATATCTAAATCAAACTCTACAGATTGCATGTTTGCGACTGTCTCATACATTCTGAACCAATTTGGTCGAAATCGGTCAGCTATATCATATAGCTGTCATAGGAAAGATCGGTCGAAAATCAGGTGTTAGTATGAAAAACTTTTTTGTTTCTTAAGATATCTTAACCAAACTTACTTTGGGACGGTCTCTTACATTCTGACCAAATTTGGTCGAAGTCGGATTACTATATCGTATGAAACTAACCATTGGTATGAAAAACTCAGCAGCTGTATGATATAATAATCCGACTTTGACCACATTTGGTCAGAATGTAAGAGACAGTCCCAAACATCTAATCTGTAAGTTTGGTTAAGATATCTTAAGAAACAAAAAAGTTTTCAATACTAAAAGTTAATTTCATCCGATTATTGCTATGGCAGCTATATGATATAGTAATCCGACTTTGAGCAAATTTGTAAGAATGTAAGAGACAGTCCCAAACATATAATCTGTAAGTTTGGTTAAGATATCTTAACAAACAAAAAAGTTTTTCATACAAAGCAATTTCATGACCTTTTGACTCGGGTAAACACACTTCCAGGTGGAATTTTACAAATCGCCGTCTTATTGCACGATGAAATTGTCTCAGCTATGTTGTGTGAAAATTTCAGCTCTTTAACTTTAGCCGTTTGGCCTACACGTTGATGTGTCAGTCAGTCAGTCAGTCAGTCAGTCAGTCAGTCAGTCAGTCAGTCAGTCAGTCAGTCAGTCAGTCAGTCAGTCAGTCAGTCAGTCAGTCAGTCAGTCAGTCAGTCAGTCAGTCAGTCAGTCAGTCAGTCAGTCAGTCAGTCAGTCAGGACAAAGAGTTTTATATATATAGATGATGCACATTAACCTTTAGTATGAACAACTTTTTTGTTTAAGATGTTTGGGACTGTCTCTTACATTCTAACCAAATTTGGTCAAAGTCGGATTACTATATCATATAGCTGCCATCGGATGAAATTAACTTTTATTATGGAAAACTTATTTGTTTTTTAAGATATCTTAACCAAACTTACAGATTAGATGTTTGGGACTGTCTCTTACATTCTGACCAAATTTGGTCAAAGTCGGATTACTATATCATATAGCTGCCACAGCAATAATCGGATGAAATTAACCTTTAGTACGGAAAACTTTTTTGTTTTTTAAGATATCTTAACCAAACTTACAGATTAGATGTTTGGGACTGTATATATATATTTATTTATTTATTTAATTTAATTTTATTTTTATATTGTTTTTGTTTCAGAAAAATAGCGTCGATATATGCTGAACAGGAATAAGAACAGGAATTGTTTATTTGATTGTCATGCACTTTTAGTGTGACCAAAAAAACACCAAAACGTAACCAAATGTTGAGTGGTAGCATTTGTGCGTCAGCTGTGCTTAGTTTACAGTTTTAAAACATTTTTGTTTACAGTTTTGAGAGGATTATTTAAAAATAAAAAAAGTTTGGCATTCGGCACTGCGCATAAAAGTTATTTTTAGGTATAAAGAATCGTGACCTTTTTGCGCATTGTGCCGAATGCCAATTTTTTTAAATTAAATAATGTTCGTTACAAAATTGGATATCAGATATTGTGGGTTATAAAAAGGGTTTCGTCACTAGACTTTTACTTTATCAAGAAGTATTTTTTTTTTGGAAGTTTTATGATCACTCGAATTTTCTCAAATTAAGCTTAGTTTCCACCAAAGCTAGGGGGTATCGAAATAAAAATGTCATATATTTCGACGCCGACCATCGGAATTTAGTGTGACCAACGCAACACCAAAAAGTAACCAAATGTCGATTGGTCCCACTGGTGCGTCAGCTGTGCTTTGTTTACATTTTTAAAAGTGCAAATAGAGTAAAATAATTTAATGGTACAAAATGGCAAAATTCTTTGAAATGAAGATGAGATCAGATGCAGTGATGAAAGTCCTCAATGGGGGATTGTTTGCTTATTGCGATATTGTGCCCAGCTGCACTCTCCCATGCTAACTTAATCAAAACTTTGAAATGCTTTTTATCAGTCAAATCATAAATGATTGGATACTTTTCCACTTCTTGAGTTATATCAATTATGGCCTATGTCCACTTTTAAATCGCTTTTCGACATTTTTCAAATATTCCCGTGTTCTCATTCAACAACCCCTTGTCAAAAGAATGAACAAGGCATATTTTTCTACACCGGGTACCGAAATACCAGCTGTTGTGCCAAAAGTGTTGAACAACGCTGTACCTTATCTGGCAACTCTGTTTGATGCCGTTCGTGGATATCGCAGCAGCGGAATTTAGACGAATTTATTCAGCTGGCCCCCAGCCAACGTTTTTTTTATATGGAGTTTACCCTGGGGTACAGGAATTTATGTCTGGTGGAAACTAAGCTTTAACTAACTTCAAATAAACTTTCGATAGAGACGCAATTATTAAAATTAATTCATCGATATTCTTTGAGGTTGTTTCACAGCACTATATAATCGATATGTTACTAAAGGTAACGACAAAACAGTTTCAGCAATAATTGTTTTATACTTTTGGGCATATTTTTCTAGAAGATGGCATATGAAAAAAGCCAGATTTAACGAGAAAAAGCGAATGTGGCACCACTAGTTCTCGTTGCTTGTGTATCCAGCAACCACTGTTGCCACACTTGCCGTTTTTGCACTAAAACTGGCTCTTCTTTCCTGTTTGCGCAATAACACTTTTTTATTGAAATTGGCTCATTTTTTTGTTTAAAGCCGGGTATCCAGCACTTCGGAAAATAAAAATTCCTGTCAAACTTCATATAAAAAGAACTGTGCCAGGAATTTTTAGTTCACGTTTTCGTTGCTTGTGTATCCAGCACTTTCAACGAAATTCACAAATTTTTATCGATAGTTGGCTTATCGATAGCGTGTGTGGACTGAGAGAACAGCTGACACCCAGCTCAGGAATATATTTTTTATAATTATTTTGGGTGCGAATTGTGAACAAGTCAGAGGTGAAACCAAAACTGTGCGCCAAACAAAAAAGGGAGGGCGATATTACAACTCTTCTTGAAGTGGCAGCATGGAAATAATAAATAAATAAATATAGAAATTACTAATAAAATTCTTTATTATTGACGCTCACCAGCAGACTGATTTTGTCGATTTATTTAATTTAAAATCAAATGAAGTCTAGAGGTGGGATTTCTGGTTCAATTTGCTGAATAATTTCAATCGATCATTTTTAAACTGTGAACTAAGTCAGTCATTTAGTTCAGCTGTTTATTTCCATGAACGATGAGCAATGAACATAGCTTTCTATTCAGTTGTTCATGAACGATGAATGGTGAACGAAATGAATAGGTCCTTCTATTCAGTTCATCATCTGTTCATGAACGATGAAGGATATGAATAGGTCTTTCTATTCAGTTGATCTTCTGTTCATGAACGATGATCGATTTAAATCAGCGGTGGGCACAAAATTTTCAATCGAGAGCACTAAAACAACTTCTACAACAAACACAATTTCTGAAGTTACAAATTACAGCACAATTAACACTTTTACGGCTCGAGCCTTTTCTGTGTGGTTGTTGTTTCCTTTTATGAGGGTCTGCTCAAAACTAACGGATTGACCAGAGTCAGAGACACGTATTTTGTTATTGTAAAGTGGCTCGAGATCGGCACTCTGAGCACTGCGTGTATTTTGTTATTGCAAAATTTTGGTTTTCCGGCAAGGCTTGCCCACCGCTGATATAAATAGATAGGTCTTTCTAGTCAGTGGGTCAGCTGTTAAGGTAAGTCCCCAATTCCGCTGACCCGGGGTAAAACCCATATAAAAACCCTGAATTCTGTCGTTAAATTTCCGCTGGTGCGATCCCCAGAAAAGGCATCAAACAGAATTGCCAGATAAGGTGCGGCGTTGTTCAACACCTTTGGCACAACAGCTGGTATTTCGGTACCCGCTGTAGAAATATATGCCTTGTTCATTCTTTTGACAAGGAATTGATGACAAAAGCGCGAAACTTAAAAATAAAAACCGGGCGTCTAAACCTGTTCACTGCACAGAAAAGAACTGACTTGATTAAGAAAGTGGAAAAATAACCGATTTTATATGAATTGACGAATAAAAGCATTTCGATGCAATTTTATGAAGTCAGCATGGGAGAGTGGAGCTGAACACAATAGCGCAATAAACAAACAGTCCCACATTGAGAACTTTCATCACTGCATCTAATCTAATCTTAATTTCTAAGAATCTTGCCATTTTGAGCCTTTAAATTATTCAAGTTCAAAATTGTTATGGTCGGTGCTATTAATATCGATAGTAGGGTGCAGAAACATCGATGTTCGTGTCCATCGATGTTTTCAAAAAAACATCGAGTGAAACATCGATGTTTAAAAAAAAAAAAAGAAAATGCAAAAAGAACAGAAACAGCACAAACAGTAACATGAGATTTATTTGAGATCATTTAAAGTGTCTATTTCTATTCAGGAACAAAAGTTGATCAACAACTTCAGGTTTAAGCCTTGTCCTGCGGTCAGATATGGTTTGTCCAGCTTTGCTGAATACTCGTTCAGACTCACAGGACGAGGCTTGTATACAGATGTCTTAAGATGTTTTCCACAGTAGTTGCAAATGCCATACGCTTTGTCACTGCTCTTTTTGAAGTGGTCCCAAACAACCGATCGCTCTCTCTTACGTTTTTGTGCTGACTCCGTCTCCACTTCCTCTGTCGGTTCCACTCCTATTACACCAATAAATAAGAAAAGCATGTTACTAAACTGTATGTAATTTTCTATTCACTAAACAACATAACAAAACAAGAGCTACTTTATTTTAAGGCTTGCGCCAAATTTTTGCGGCATTAGTAGCCAATTTATGAATGTATGTGTGTACATACACATACATGCACACATATCTAAAGGAAGCGTGGGCTTGTAAAGATATATAACTTACTTTTCAGGTAATTCTCCATCTTCGTCATCCATCAACGTCCACCAACACCATCAACTAGAAATCCTAAATATTATCAACAATTTTGTTAGTTTTTAGAAAAAACAATAAGAAATTCATTTACTTACAATTTTTTCTCACCGAGCGCAGAGTTGTTTGTGAAAACATCGATGGTGGTCACGAACCATCGATGGTTCCGATGTTTTGAAAACATCGATGTTATCGATGTTTCACTTGATGTTTCTGCACCTCTAATCGATAGGCAACCAGCTGTTACCAGCGCCATGTATCGAGTGGCTGCAACAACTGGTTGCTAGTGACGAAAGCAGCACGAAGGGTGCGAAAGGCGACTAGCAATATAAATACGAATAGAAAATTTGCTATGACTGTCCGATCGAATTGAGTTATATACCGATCGAAAGGTATGACTTTAACCTTACAAAAGTGCATACTAAGACTTTTGGAGCCTTTTGGTTTTTCTATTAAAAATACGCGTCGAATGATACCTCGATCATTTCAATCCGACATTTGGTTCAAGGATATATCAATTTGAAATTTTTAAGGGCCTTTCAAAATGAGATGAAAAGTTTGTTTGTCTGTTTGTTTGTTTGGATCAAAGCGCTGAAAAAGCTTACATTTTTTGATGAGGAATTGTTTCCTATCTAGAAATGTTTGTTCTACGAATTTAGCGAGAAATAGCTAGTTTAGCGGGAAATAGCTAAAAACCCGATAAATCTGAAACACCCACAGTTTCCAATCCGAAGAATATGCATTATAGTTGGTTCTATACATTCTAAACGAATTTGGTTTAAATCGGTCAACTATATCATACAGCTGTCATAGAAACGATCGTTCAAAAATACAGTTATATGATGAAAAAATTGGTTGTTTATTAAGATGTCTCAACCAATTTGACAGAATATTCATTTAAGTTGGTCTTATACATCCTGACCAAATTAGGTTCAAATCGGTCCACATATGTTACATATAGCTGCCATGGAACAATCGGTCAAAAATCAAGTTTTAGTATGAAAAACGTTGTTGTTTTTTAAGATATATTGATCAATCTGACAATGTACGCATCTGGGTTGGTTTTATATATCCTGACCAAAATTGATTAAAGTTGATATAAAACTTACTATATCATATAGCTGCCTTATTTATTTTTCATTTGAAGTAAGCATTTCGATAATTTCATATCAAAGTTACTATGTCAAAGCATATGAAATTCCAAAAATTTCTGATATCTTCAAAAAAAAGTTTGGCATTCGGCACCTTGCGCAAAGGGATCTCGATTCTGTATACCTAAAAATAATTTTAATGCGCAGTGCCGAATGCCAAACTTTTTTTTTTTTTTAATAATTTATGTATTAAATTTAATATCGTTCTTCACAAAATGGGATATCAGTAATGTTGGGGCAGAAAAAGCCTTTCGTCACTAGACTTTTACTTTGTAAAGAAGTTTTTTTGGAAGATTGTCACTTACAAACATTCCCGGTGTGGCTTTGGTGGGCTGTGGCGTATCAGCTGTTCAGCCACCACAACAAAATCCAGCGCATTAGTTAAAATTTGTTAAAGAAAATAGCATTAATTAGTTTATATTTAATTCTGTAAAAGAATTTAATTTTAATTTTGTCTAGGGAAGCAACGTCCATATTGTTATTAAAAACACGTATCTATATTTATTTCTCATATTATTTATTCACTTAACCTATTTGCACACACATATAAACATTTAAATAACTTATTAACTAACTATTAATATTTTTCACGGCACTTCGATCGAAGTTTGTTTACATTGTTAGTTGCCAGATTGTTAGTTTTCGTATACGATTGTTTTTGTTAAGGGTATTCCGTCAAATTAAATGTTAAAAATCGAAACGAAAAAGATATTTAAAATGTTAGTAGTTTTTATAATTAATTTTAATATTTAAAAATTATAACGTAATTTAAAAAAAGAAGTGCTAAATCTACTTATTCGGGTGTGATGAGTATGTGGTGAGGTTGGGTGAAGTGTGGCACGAAAATATCGAAAGCCGACTATTTGTTGGGGGGACAATCGTTCAGGTGGATACAACATCTGTCCACGTAATCCTTGCCAGCAGTTTGTCCGTGTACGTCTTGAGGGACCACAAGTCCGAGTATTAATCCGGTTAATCTATATATATAAAACTCTTTGTCCTGACTGACTGACTGACGGACTGACACATCAACGTGTAGGCCAAAATTTTGAACAAAAACATAGCTGAGACAATTTCATCGTGCAATAAGACGGCGTTTTGTAAAATTCCACCTGGAAGTGTGTTTACCCGAGGTCAAAAGGTCATGGAATTGCTTTGTATGAAAAACTTTTTGTTTGTTAAGATATCTTAACCAAACTTACAGATTATATGTTTGGGACTGTCTCTTACATCCTGACCAAAATGGTCAAAGTCGGATTACTATATCATATAGCTGCCATAGAAATAATCGGATGAAATTTACCTTTAGTATGGAAAACTTTTTTGTTTCTTAAGATATCTTAACCAAACTTACAGATTATATGTTTGGGACTGTCATTCATCATTCTGACCAAATTTGGTCAAAGTCGGATTACTATAACATATAGCTGCTATAGGAACAATATAATGCAAATTATCGATTAGTATGAAAATTGTTTTTCTTTCTTAAGAAATCTCAACCAAACTCATACTAAAGGTTACTTCGACTAAACTTAATTAACATTATTAACTAAATTTTATATCAGTCATTCATCATTCTGACCAAATTTGGTAAAAGTCGAATTACTATAACATATAGCTGCCATAGGAACAATATAATGCAAATTATCGATTAGTATGAAAATCGTTTTTCTTTCTTAAGAAATCTCAACCAAACTCATACTAAAGGTTACTTTGACTAAACTTAATTAACATTATTAACTAAATTTCATTTCCGCGAGCGAAGCGAGCTGGGGGTTGGCGAGCGAAGCGGGCAGGGGGCGGATACCCGACTTGCCGGGTATGGAGCGTCTTATTCATCCCTGAGATAGCTAGCCGTTAAATCGATACCTGGCTGCGATAGTCATGTCGGAGCATAACATAATGTAAACAGCGCATAGCTGACGCACCCGTGGGACCAATCGACATTTGGTGTTGCGTTGGTCACACTAAATTCCGATGGTCAGCGTCGAAATATTTGACATTTATGTTTCGCAACGCCCCAACTTTGGTGGGGACTTAGCTTTAATGAACAATATTCAGATATTCAATCGTTCACTGAAGTGATTAGTCGACTTGCTTGCTATTAAATTTAAAGTAAACTTTTTACAGGAATGAATGGCGAGTGATTATAAGTTTTTGAATTTTATTTGTTTTGGATCAATTTCTTATTCAAAATAATAACAAAGACTCGGCTAACAATATGGCACTGTACCGATATTTGTAATAAAATATTAAAAATATGGAATTTATGAGATCAATTTAAAGAAACTTCATGTCTTAAAACTAAAAAATATGAAACTTCATGTTTGTCTTATACTAAATAACATGTTACATATTGTGGTGCAAAATAGTTAGTTTTTAAATTTTTCTGAACAAAATGAACGATACATTTCATGAAGTACTGAATAAGTTCACACGTTCATATTGATGTTCCGTTCAATTGAACTTATAAAGAACGAAACGACACAACTCTAATCAAGTCCCATTACTATCTCCTCACCTTTTATCTTACGTTCTTTTCTCTAAGATTATATTAAAAAATAAGATAAACAGCATTGTTCGCTCAATATGGCCGCAGCACAAACATTATTTACGGATGCTATGGGATTAAGTATTGCTCAGAACTCCATACTTGCTGGTGTGTATTAATAAGATGTAATTAAATCTACTTACATATATATGCGAACGTGCATATTATACGTACATATGAACATTGTATTTTTGTAGCTGTTGGAAATCAAGCGTTTCTTATCGCCGGTAATTCGTGTGTAAGGCTACCACTGAGGTTGCATCATAAAAAGGTGCACGGTTTCGCACTTAGTCATGCATGTGCCTTGAGACGCCTACTATTGCTTTATTGTGAAAATGAATTTTCCCTATACAAATATGATCTCTATCAGAAAGAAACATTTCAATTATTGTATGAAGGCGAGACAAAAGACTGGATTAATACTGCTACATTTTTGAAGGAAGGGCAAGGTTCTGAATTTGTGTTACATATGTCCCATAGTGCGCTTTTACATTTAAGATATGATGACATAAATAGTTTGGCTTTCGGCGACGAATGCAGTATATTAGAACTAGCATGTTCCACAGACTATTCTATGCTTTACCACACAAGTTTATATGGATTTGAATATAATAAGCTCATGATAATAAGTGGGAATGGATTTGGAGAAATATTAATTTGGCAACCACGAGACCCTGTTGATTTCAATCCAGTGACGTGTACAAAAATGTACCCACTAAGTTTGCGACTAAAGGCACACAATGGTGTCATATTTTCTATTGAGTTCAACTTAACTGCTCAATTGCTGGTAACCACTTCGGATGATCGTTCTTTAAAGTTTTGGCAATTAAAAAGTAGTAATGCAGACTGGAAATGGTGTGCGGCTCCAATCAGACCTATGTTTAGCAGTTTTGGGCATTCTTCTCGAGTTATTTGTGCTATTATTGTAGCGTACGGTAAGTTCGTACATACAAATTAATACTGGATTGCATAATATTAATTTAATTTATATTGCAGATGACCAAGTCTTTGTTATAAGCGGTGGTGAGGATTCATACATTTGTATTTGGAGTCAATTTGGAGATATGTTATTCAAGAGGCGTCAACAGTTTGGTGCTCCGATATGGCGTCTGGGCTATGATTCTGGTACCTCCACACTTTATAGCACAAGTTCCACAGGAAACATACTTGCATATAATTTACATACGGTTTAAAAGAAAACCTAACACAATTAACCAGATTGATACCAATGAATTCAACAACTGAATTTCTGAAAAATATTAAATATCTCAATACCAGCACAATCATTGGTTTAAGCAGCAAGAATCGCTTGTTCTACATGAAACTATCGAAGTCATTAAAAATGGATGTTTGGAAAATAGTTCTTGCTTTCCCCGCATATAAATGCTCGGTATTGACTGTGTACGATGAAATAGTGGCAACCTGTGGTTATCAGCGTGTAACACTTCTTAGTTATAACAACGATACTGAACACTTTGAAATGCACTACGATGGTTCAATGCTTGAAGGTCTTATTAAATCATTTCACTTTTTAAACAAAGATACTTATCTTATATCGGATGAATTCGGCAACTGCCTTATACTCAAAGCCCATACAATGGAAATTCAAGCAAGCATAAAAATCTCGAATTGCCGTGAGCCATGGATTACAGCTGCCCTGCTTGTAGCTCCAACATATTTGTTATTAAGTTGCCGTAATGGACATACTATCCTCTACTCAGGAAATGAATCTAACCGCTTCGATCTTAAGGATACACTTAAATGCTTACATGGTAATAAGGGATCTAATATGTTGAAATTAGTAAAAAGTGATGTTAACTATGCATTCGTACTTAGTGCCGGACACGAACCCATTTTGAAACATTTGTGCATAAGCTATGCTGATTGCCGCTTGACTATAATGCGTCGTGAGTGTGTGCCTCTTACTTGGGTAGAAGCATCGCCGACATTCGATTTATTGATAGGTTTTAATGACAACCATCTAGTGGCATGGTCTCGTCAACGTGACGTACTTTTAGAGTTACAGTGCGGAGGCGGTCACAGATGCTGGGATTTTCAACTAAACTGTAACGAACTTCATATCATATATATTAAGCAAAAGCATGTATTTTTACATAGTCTGTTACTTTATAACAAGTGCTCAGACCGTTTAGTTGCGACATTACAAAATAGGTGGCACACACGAAGTTGCAATATCATTCAGTTAATTAGGCAACAAAACGATAATCAGCCATATATTGTATCAGCCAGTGACGACAATATCATTAAAATTAATCAGTTTTCCGGTCAGTCGTTTATTCAATTAGCCGAACTGCATACACATATTTCAAGCGTACGACACCTGATATCACATCCTATCAAATCTGAAAGTATTGTAAAATTATGGCTAATCTTTTCTGTCGGAGGTCGGGCGCAGCTATGCATCAATCAACTGGACTTAAAAGGTCCAGTCATAAGTGAATTATGCTCTCATACTGTGCGAGCTAATTCCGCAAGTAAAGACAATTTTCTTAACGCTCGACTTATGGCAATTCAAGCGCTACAACATTCTGAAATTGGAAAATTTTCCATATATTTAGCTAGAGCTGATGGAAAAATTCATTTGCTTCGTTGGAATCTTGAAAACCCATCGGAGGTCATTTTACTACGCCAAATTGATATAGATCGCTGTCCGCTTCACCTACAAGTTTTGAACAATAACAATTTATTGCTTATTACAACCACAAATGGGATGCTTTATGGATTCGATCATACTCTTTGTTTTAGGCGTTTTGAGCTTCAGCTGCACGCGGCCGGTATCAATTCATTAGATGCAATTGTCAATGACCACTTACTACATGTGTTATCTGGCGGCGATGACGAAAACGTTAAGCATACCACTATTAATTTGACAGACATGAGCATTCAACGCATAACAGAGTTCCAACACCTTCATAATGCCCAAGTTAATGCCTTGACTCTATTCTTATGTCGTGGCGTCGACCAAACTATTGAAATTTGTGCTTATACATGTAGTGTCGATAAGCAAATCTATAAGGTGAACTTAACTACTCAACAATACACTCGTATCGGCTTTACGTGTATATCTGATGTGAAAGGATTACTTTTATATAACTACAAATATTTATATATTTATGGCTCTGGGTTACATGTCATGACTCTGTAAAAAGATTAATATTATCTGTTTTACAATATAGAATTATTTTTATTTATTTTAAGCTTACCCAGCGGACCCAAAATTCGTAAGCGAAAGATATGCGAATTTATTTCAAAATAATTGTTTACAACCTAGTTAGCACTACTTCTTTGCGAACTAAATATCTTTGGTGGTCCGCGAATTATCATGAACATCATCACAACTGTCAAGCATTTGCAATGATGAATTAAAAAGTATAATTCTCTTTGGAAAGTAAATGGTGGCCCTGAAAGGACCTAATTTCTTCAGTTGGATTCTCAGTCGTCTGCATCGGTAATCCTGGGGATATAATAAGAGAGCGGCAGGCAACCTTTTTTTGCGTTATTTACGAATTTGTTGATGTACTGGAACCTCGCCAAATATGTACATAGTATAATATTTTTATATCCTGTGCCCATTAAAAATGGGCAAAAAAGGGTATAATGGTTTCATTGGAATGTATGTAACAGGCAGAAGGAGGCGTGGCAGACCCCATAAAGCATATATATTCTTGATCAGAATAAACAGCCGAGTCGATAATGTCATGTCCGTCCGTCTGTCTGTCCGCCTGCCAAAGACTATAAGAGCTAGAGACTTCAGACTTGGGATGTAGGTAGCTGGGTACCATACGCAGGTCAAGTTTGTTTCCAATTTTGAATGCCACGCCCATCCACCCACAAATCATTACAGGCTCAAATTTTAAGATAACATTTCTTAACTGACCAATCAGTTGAGAAGTAAGCCCATTAAATGGCCCTCAAAGTTTCAAAACGATTGACCCATAAATAGGGAAGATATTAAAGAATTGGGTTTAATTCAATATTTGCATAGCAATGCAATGTGCGAGCGAGACAGCATATGTTTGTTTATATGTAAAGCGAGCGCAAGACAGTGTGCCCGCACACTCCAGCGACTTTGCTTATCGATATCATTTTATCATCATATGCTATTGATGTATGATATATGTACATACATAAATATTTATTACAAATGTATTAAAATATAATTGTGTAAATACGTGACGTCACATTTATCAATACAGCAAGACAAAAGAGCAGAGGGCGGAGCCCCGTTGTTCCTTATATAATGTGGGATGTTACCCCTCATATCCTGCCTAAGTCTAACTATATTTCGAGAGGGCGACAGGTTAACTAATGCATAACATTTGACACTTGCGTTTGAGTAACTTAAATACACGTTACTTAAAAAAAAGTAAAAATATTTTGTCTTTGTTGAAATGTATGTAACAGGGAGAAGGAAATCGCGAAAAAACCACCACACCTGCAGCTTTTAAGATATACCGTTTTATTTTTATTGTTAACTAACGTTATCTATTATTGTTATCTATCATCATACTTAATCGCAACAATTTCGGTTCTATAGAACGGCAGGAATAGTAGTTGTTTTAAATTTTAAAGCAATACAAGCTCATAAAAGTTTGTAAGTGGTATTCATATACTCGGGGCTCGAGAATAGATTTTCCTGTTTGTTTTATTTTATTCAGCATCCTTGCACTACAACTCTAACTTATAAGTTAGTGTGCTAGTAACGATTACAATTTCAATACGAAATTTTAAATTAAACGTAATTTTAATTTTACGAGATATAATAAAGAATCATTTGATTACTTAAAACTAATATTTTAACCTAATTTTAGATAAGTTCATTAAGTGTAGACAGATTATATTTGAATTTAAGTTTTGTATAAATAAATAATTGATTACACAAGGGAAGAAAATTAAACTTTTTTTTATGTTGCATGGAATTTTATGACCGTTTTCTAATTTGAGATCGCTGATTTAGTTTTTGAGAAACAGCAATCAGTTATATTTTTGCATTAGTCACATTTAAACTTCAAATCAACCGAACTATTAATGAACTGAAAAGTTATTGTTCTGGGAGAACTGAATGTGATAAATGAACCCCTTGTGCCCAGGGATCGAATAATACTGCAACCTTTGCTTATGAAGCAATTTGTCAAACCCCTGGACATGTATGGTGATTGTTTTAAATACATCTCCAAAAAGTTCAATAATTTGAACACAGAAAAAGCAAAAGCTGGAATTTTTTATCGTCTACAAATAAGAAGGTTGATAAAGGATGGAAACTTTGAAAAAAATGCCTGGAATGAATTCTTTGGACTGCACAAAATTTTAAAATTTTCTGGGAAATAAAAAGGATGAGATCTTTGCGGATCATATTGAACTGATGTTGTCACACCTCTAGCAGCTTGATTGTAATATGGGCATTAGAGCGGTCAATTTATATGGACCACAAATAATTCACCAAGCGGTTGTCAAAATCGTAATCTACTTTATAAGTTAAATTTTTTTCTAAGCTTTGGCATGATTTTTTACAATAAAATGAAACCCCTCGCAATCAAATTTAAAATGTCATTTTATACTAATTTGGGTATCAGGAGTTGAGTAAAAATGAAAACTTATCATTTAGAATTTTGAAAAAAATATTTTTTCCGAGAAGACAAAAAGGGGAGTACATGTTGTGTTGTCGGGATTAAGACGAAAATAAATAAATTTTGTCTTTAAAAATCGGAAGCTCGAGTTTGACTTTAGAGCCATGGTTTTCTGGGCAAATTTTCTTAGAATTCGTCGTAGACTACGATTTTGACAACCGCTTAGCCGAGACAAAAATTGACCCACACTAATGGGCATCAAGGTACACTACCTCAACAGCCATTTGGACCGTTTCCCTGAAAATCTTGGTGATGTGAGTGAAGAACAAGGGATACGGTTCCATCAAGAAATTCGAACTATGGAGGAACGTTACGAGGGTCACTGGAATGCTCACATAATAGCGGACTATTGTTGGAGCATTAAAAACAGTCCTCGTGAACCACGTCAAACAACATAGCTGAGACAATTTCATCGTGCAATAAGACGGCGTTTTGCGAAATTCCACCTGAAACTTTCTTTATATGAGGTCAGAAGTCATGGAATTGCTTTGTATGAAAAACTTTTTTGCTTAAGATATTTTAACACAGTTTAAATCGCGATAAAGTGCGGTGAATATACAAGAACAGGCCGAGAGTCCACTCGCGCGATGCCTAATCGCACGATCGGTGTTTTGACTGTTTAATATTTATTGAAATAAAAGCAATAATATAAAATATAGATTATTCACAAAGTGAATACAAACGGTGAGACACGCGAAAAGCAGCTGATCGAAGTAAACATCGTGTACGGAGTTGCCAGTCAATTGAGGCTCGAAGGAGTGTTGCCAGATCGCTGAGACCGGCCAACCGGTTATAAACCGCGCGCCAAATTCAAATATGAACCACAACGATACACGTACACAACGTCAACGAAAGCAAGACGAGCGGCGTCTGTCAAAACAGCGCACCAACGCGTACTTCAGCTACGTCTCAGAAGTAAACAAACCAAAAAGTTCCCTTTTACCAGCTGAAAACGAGAGATCCCGATCTTGCTCCCCAGCTTTGCCAACCGCACCACACAAGACCTGAAGCGAAGAGTGTGCCTCTCCATTGCCGCCCAGTAATCCGCTCTCAAAAGTTGCTGCAGCTGACGCTACGACAACGGCAACTGTAACGATGTCATCAGAGTTACCGTCTACCTCTAAGCAAGCACAAGCTCAATCCAAAACTGCTTCGCTTGCAAACGCAGCGTCAAAGCCAGCGGTTATACTGACCGGAATGGATCGCTACATCAAAATTCGAGGCAACTAAACAAAAATGAGCTGCGCTAACGCAACCCACACAGCTGGGGAATCAACTAACAACAGCAACAGGTTTGCTCCACTGGTCGATAATGAGCGAAGTTGGACAAGGGGCTTCAAGAAATCCAAAGCCCCCACCAATATACATTCGGGAGAAGATAGCCAATGCGCTTGTAAATAAATTTGTCGAACTAATTGGAAACAACAACTTTCATGTCATTCCTCTTACAAAGGGATTTCCCTTTCATGAAATAAAACTGCCAGTCATAACTGAAAATGAATATCGTACGGCCACCAATTACCTCAATGAGACCAAGAAGAAAAACTTAAAAGCAGCAAGGGCCTGCAGGTGATACTCAAAGGAATAGAACCAAATGTCACTCCTGCTGAAATTATAAGTGCTCTTAAAGAAAAAGGTTTCCATGCTACGAGATTTGCAAATATTATAAATAAAAACAAAAAACCTCAACCTCTCTTTAAAGTTGTGCTAGAACCAGATAGTAAAACTTTGAAGAAAAACGAAGTGCACCCCATCTACAAACTGCAGCTCGCCGGATCACGGTTGAAGAGCCACACAAACGCAACGGTCCAGTACAATACTCAAACTGCCAGGACTTACTGCACGCTACGGTCAGTATGCGTAGCCTGTGAAGACTCCCATGGATCGGATCATTGCCAAGCCAACAAAGAAGACCCCAGCACAAAAAAGTGTGTATAAAGAGTTGAAAACCCGTATGCGGCGAGTACCACCAGCTCGCTCCCAGCATATGTCAGAAGCAGTCATATCACCACAAACTACTCCTGACGTTTTCTTTGCCAAAACAGCCAGGTCTTCACTTGGTCCCGCCAACACTATCAATGGCATCTCCTTTGTCAGTGCGTTAAAATCAGGCATACATAAACCAACCCCCTCAACATCGCTTCCAAATGTAATCCAAACAGATCCAAACTTTTCAAACCTTCAGCAGCAGCCTCAAAGCTCGATTGAAACGATGATTTTCAGCCTGCAACAAAGTATGATGCACTTTATGTCCTTTATGAGAACAACTATGCAAAACCTTATGCAAAATCAAAACACATTGATACAGATACTTGCATCTCAACAGTCAAAATAATCAATGGTGGCCTTAAGAATTAGAAAAGCACACGGTGGAACGGGTATTTTAATTAGAAACAGAATCAAACATCATTTTCATAAGAGATATGCAACAAACTATTTGCAAGCTACATATGTAAACTTACAATCGGGCAACAGCAACCTTACTATTGCCGCAGTATACTGTCCTCAAAACTTTGCAATCACTGAAGCTCAATTCATGCAATTCTTCACTACACTGGGGAATCGTTTTATAGCAGCAGGAGACTACAATGCGAAGCACACGGATTAAGGCTCTCGCCTTGTGACCCCCAAGGGCAAGCAGTTATATAACGCAATAATACAACTAAGAAAGAAACTCAACTATGTCTCCCCGGGTAAGCCTACATACTGGCCATCAGATCCTAAAAGGAAACCAGACTTAATAAACATCGCTGTGACAAAAAATATTCCACGCATTCTGATAAATGCCGAAGTACTTTCAGACCTATCATCCGACCATTCGCCCGTTCTAATAAACTTTCTTCAATGCCCGGAACTTGAAGTATATCCTAATAGACTCACTACACACAGGACCAACTGGCTCAAGTACAAGAAATATGTGAGCTCTCACCTCGATCTAGCCCCACAGTTCAACACCGAAGCTGACATCGACTGCTCTGCTGATTTACTGAAAAATATACTTGTCTCTGCAGCCAAAATCTCTACACCGCAAGGCGTGACTACACTGCCCAACCAACAAAATAAAATCAAACTTCAAATTGAACAACTTGTCCTGGAAAAAGAGAAGATTGAGACGCGACTGGCAGTCACATCGCTCGCCATCTACCAAGCAACGGCTTAAAGATGCCTCACGCAGGCTCAGCAAAGCTCTAAAGCGTGAAGAAGCGGATGCCCAGCGCCGGTACATACAGAAATTATCGCCAACCAGCACAAAGCACTCATTGTGGAGGGCTCACCCAAATCTAAGTGCGCCAATCGAAACAGTAATCTCTATAAGAAACTCTTCAGGCTCCTGGGCCAGAAGTGATAAAGACAGGGCCAACACATTTTCTGCTCATCTGCGTAATGTGTTTCAACCAAATCCGGCAACTAACTCTTTTGTACTACCACCTTCACCAACTCAAACTGCAGCCGATTCCGTGCCATCTGAGTCTCGCCCAAGCGAAATTGCAAAAGTCATTAAAGAGCAAATGAAACCAAAGAAGATTCCAGGGTATGATCTAATTACTCAAAAAATGATCATTGAACTTCCCAACTGTGCCTTTTGCCTCATTTGTAAGCTTTTCAACGCGATCATAAGACTGGGATATTTCCCTAACAAATGGAAAAAATCTATCATTATGATTCCGAAACCAGGAAAAGATCATACAATCATCGTATAGACAAATAAGCCTACTACCCTGCATGTCAAAACTATTTGAAAAATGTCTCCTGTTGCGCATAATTCCTTATCTGAGAGCACATAATGGAATCCCAGCACATCAATTTCGCTTCCGAGAAAAGCATGGAACTATCGAGCAAGTCAACCGGATAACATCAGAAGTACGTACTGCATTCGAGCATCGAGAATACTGCAGGGCGATATTTCTTGACGTCTCTCAGGCCTTTGATAGAGTGTGGCTTGACGGCCTCATGCACAAAATCAAAACGACACTCCCTGTTTACACCCACAAGCTACTCGAGTCGTAACTCTACTATAGAGTCTTTGCAGAGAGATGCAACGTTACTACGTCTGACGACCACATAATTGAAGCTGGAGTTCCTCAAGGCAGCGTACTGGGGCCAACCTTATACGTCATTTATACAGCGGACATCCCTACAAACGAGCGGCTGACATCATCCTAAGCCGTTCCAGATGCGCCCTATTCAAGCAACATCAAAACTAGCTGATCGTCTTGTGGTAGTGGAGAAATGGCTTTCAGACTGGCGTATTAAAATAAACGAACAAAAGTGCAAACATTTAACATTTACTCTCAACAGGCAAACCTGCCCTCCGCTAAACTTTGTATAACACTCAACTCCACTCAACGTACCTTGACGTCCATCTAAACAGGCGGCTCACTTGGAATGAACATATTAAAGCTAAGAAAACGCATTTAACTCTGAAGTCCATTAACCTTCATTGGCTTTAAAATGCTCGATCTCCCCTTTGCTTGGACTACAAGGTACTATTGTACAGTTCCACTCTAAAACCAATCTGGACCTACGGTTCGCAGCTATGGGGAAATGCGAGCAACAGCAGCATTGATATCATTGAGCGAGCACAATCCAAGATCCTGAGAACTATCACTGGGGTACCATGGTATGTTCGTAACGAAAATATCCTTAGAGATCTTAACATTGTAACCGCGAATGATGAAATAGCAAAACAGAAGGCGAACTACAACATCAAGCTATCTTCACATCCAAATCTTCTTGCAAGGCGCTTAACTCGGGTTTGCAATCGAACCCGCCTCCACCGCAACGACCTCCCAGCCCAGCAGTAATATATCGGGGCCCCCAGACCTTAATCAGTCGTCAAGACTGTAAATAAGTTATAATTATAAGATTTGATAAACTCGCTGTTAGTCCCTATATAAGGAGAAGATCCAGCAAATAAAAGCAAAAGTATAAAAAAAAAAATTAGAAAAAAGTTGGCCAGGCCGAGAATTGAACCCACGACCTAATGACAAAAGAAGAATGCAAAGTATGGAGTTTTAACACTTTTAGCCACGTAGTCCTTCTATTGTCGTCTGATTTAGTGCAATATTGTTTGTTGCAGTACTCCTATTGCAAAATTGATTAAAAAATGTATATTTACATCAAATGTTAATGTATATATCAATATATCATTAATAAGACATGACAATATAACATTAATAAATAAAAAACTATCCGCCCAAGCAGTATAGATGAACCTACAAACCAAGTTTGGTGTCTGTAATAGTCTCTGAGATCTCGATTTTCATACAGACGGACATGGCTATATCGATTCGGCTGTTGATGCTGATCAAAAATATATAAACTTTATGGTCGAGATAGCTCAAAAAACAAACAATTTTTTCATACTATGCTAACTTTGACCTTGAACCCCTTCCAGTTGGAATATTGGAAAACGCGGCCTCATTCCACGATATTTACATCTCAGCTATGTTGCATGCAAATTTCAGCCCGATAGCTTTACCCATTTCCGCTCCAGCGTGATGTCTCGACAGTCAGTCAGTCATTAAGGAATTCGAGTTTTTTAATGTACAGCTGAAATTTTGTCCTTAAAACTCATGGTTCCATGGGCAAATTTTCTAAGAATTCATCGTGGATTACGAATTTGACAACCGCTTGGTGATTTTTTTTTGGTTCATACAAATTGACCCACTCTAACGGATATGAATAGATTAGCAAACATGAATGACTATCGTCTAAGTGGCCTGTTGGAATTAGCGAATGAGGTAAAAGCAACTTCAATGCCGATCACGCAGGCTTGGAATTGAATACTGTACGATCCCTGGAAATAACTGATGATAACTATAGTATCGCTATGGAAATTCTAAAGCATCGATATGATAATGAACGTCTGATTATACAGGCACACGTCAGAGAGATATTTGGGCTGGAAAGGGTTGATGCGTCGGCGTCGAAGTTACGGAAGTTCCCAGAAAAGGTCACCTCGCAGTTAAGATCGTTGGAATCACTTGCTCAATTGGATAAGATTGCTGACTGTTTCCTCGTGCATACATTATTCCAAAATCTTGATAAACAGACGCAGGCTAAGTGGAAGGATGCTTCGTCTTCGAGTGAGGTGGAGAATGTAGACTAAGCCCTGCTTGGCAGTCAAGCTGAAAAGTCCTGCAAGTCAATGAATTCGCAATACACGAAATCCTTTATTGCATCAAGCGCTTTGGCAAATGGCTGCGCGCTATGTGAAGACACAGGGCATAAGATTTACAACTGTCCACGCTTCGAAAGTATGTAACCAAAAGACCGCCAAAAGGTAGCAAAGAAACTTTCTTTGTGCCTTAACTGCCTCAAGAAGGGTCACATGTTGCGCGTTTGCAAATCCGGATCATGTCGCACTTGTAAGGCTTAGCATCACAGCTTGCTACATTTCATTCACCTGCTGCTGTAGTTCAAGCCGCAGTCCCGCCAGCCGCATCGTCAGTCCAGGCCCTTGTATATCAGTCATCCTCTGACGCTGTGCTTCTCGCTACGGCCATCGTTCTCATCAAAACAACGCAGGCGAATACGTCTCCTGTCGAGCGTTGTTGGATTCCGGATCGCTTTTCGCAATTGTTGCAAATTCGAAAGGTTAAGTCATCTACTACCGTGTCGGGCATTGGTTACTCTAGCTTCAAAACCGAAGTATTCGGTTGACCTTTGGCTGAAGTCGCGGACTTCAGAATATACAACTTGCATCACAGCAGTCGTTCCGCAATCAATTACTGAAACTCTGCCAATGCGTTGATCCATCAAGTAGCATGGTTTCACTGTCGCCATTTCTCGATGACGCGGGACTAATTCGTGTTGGTGGTTGCCTGCGGCAGTCAACGCTGGCTTTCGACGCTCGCCACCCTATCATATTGCCCAAACGCCACCCACTAACTGGGGCCATCATAAGACACCAGCAAGTCAGGAATCTCCACGCAGGACCAAAATCACTGCTGGCCTTAATTCGACTGCATTACTGGCCTATTGGTGGGCTGAAGACCGTTGTTGGACTCTTGCATCATTTGTGCTTGCTCCAAGCCTCGGCTAATGCAGCACATCATGGCTGACCTCCCGAAGGATCGCATTCAATATACTCGGCCTTTCGCTGTCACTGATGTGGACTACTGTGGTCCATTCCAATACTAAGCCGATGTGCGCAACAAGCCGCCTCAGAAATGCTATATATGCATTTTCATATGCTTCACAACGAAAGCTGTATGGATGGAGCTGGTCAAGGACCTTTTAACCGCTGCATTTTTGAGCTATCTGAATCGTTTTGATGCCACACGGGGCATGCCAAGCTGCATTTGGTCAGGTAACGCTACAAACTTCGTTGGTGCCAAGAACGAGCTAGAGGATCTTCGACGCTTGTTTGGCAGCGAAAAGCATCGCGACGCAGTCCACGCTTGGTGTCTGGGTTTGATTTGAAATTCATACCGCCACGATCTCCACGTTTTGGTGGCCTATGGGAGGCAGCCGTAAAGACGGCCAAATATCATCTCTGCCCAACCCTAAGATCATCTCTCCTCGGATTCGATGAATTGCGCACTCTTGTGTGACAAATTCAAGCGGTAATCAACTCACGACCTCTTATATCAATTTCAGAAAGCATATCCGACCTAGATGTTTTAACGCCCGGGCACTTCCTCATCGGTGGCTCAACTACAATCGTCTTGATCGCTGGCAACAGGCTACAACTCTCAAGCAAATCTTCTGGAAGCGCTGGAGCGAGGAGTATCAAAACTCTTCTTCAGCAGCGCGCAAAGTGGCGCACTCCTCAGCAACCTATGCGAATAGGCGACGTTGTAAGCATCAAGGACGAGAGTGGCCATTGGCACGAGTCATCGAAACAGGATCAGATGGCATCATTCGATTTGCGGTTTTGCGAACACGTACCACGGGTACCACACGTCGAGCAGTCAACAAGTTGTGCTTCCTTACAGTTGAGGATTCGGTTGAAAGCCCTGTCCTTTCAACGGGGGGGAGGATGTTCCGAGCAGCAGATGATCTCAGTAATCAGTTATTTCATTTTACTAAATAATTATCGCTCTCTGTTGCACCCGTTGTCCTAAACTTCACTCAATTTGCGATCATGTTCATCTTCTTTTCTTCTGTTCATTCATTCTCTCTATTGATTTGCGACAGAACAGTGTGCAACAGCAGCGAAAACTATTTGAATTGTTAAAAATTAAAAGACCCACGGGCACGTGAAATTAAATAATTAATGTTAATAATCTGCGCTAAATACTTTAAGATTTGAAATTAAAGAAATTTATATGAAGTGCAAACGTTGTATTTAAACTATCGCGCAGAAAGTTGCCGAAAAAGCTCGGCAGCTCCCAACACTGTCATAAGAAAGATCGGTCGCAAATCAAATTTTTGTATGAAAAACTTTTTGTTTCCTAAGATATCTTAACCAAATTTACAGATTGGATGTCGTTGTAGGTCAAAGTCGGTTAACTATATCATATAGCTGCAATAGGAATAATCGGATGAAATTTACCTTTAATATGAAAAACTTTTTTATTTCTTAAGATATCGATACCAAACTTACAGATTGTGTATTTGGGACTGTTTCTAACATCCTGACCACATTTGGTCAGTCGGATTACTATATCATATATCTGACATAGGGACAATCGGATGTAAATTAACCTTTAGTATGAACAATTTTTTTGTTTCTTAAGATATCCAAACCAAACTTACAGATTATTTGCTTGGGACTGTCTCTTACATTCTGATCAAATTTAGCATAAAACAAAATCAAAATATATATGTCTATCTATATATCTATATATATTATATGAAACTCTTTGTCCAGACTGACTGACACATCAATGTAGGCCAAACGGCTAAAGGTAAAAAGCTGAAATTTCCACGCAACATAGCTGAGACAATTTCTTCGTGAAAAAGGACGGCGTTTAGCAAAATTCCACCTGTAAGTTCCTCAAATTCAGGTCAAAGGTCAGGGAATTGCTTTGTATGAAAAACTTTTTTGTTTCTTAAAATATCCCAAACAAATTTGCATATTGTATATTGGGGACTGTCTGATACACTTTGGTCAAAGTCAGATTACTATGACATATAGCTGCCATAGGAAAAATCGAAAGCAAATTAACATTTAAGGCCTATCTCCAGCACTGCGGAAAATTCCTGCCAGGAATATGCTAGTTATTTCGTTTGTGTGGAACGTAACTCTGTTCTTTGTAAACAGTGTCAATTGTGAAATTTCAAATTAAAATCTAATGATGAACTGATTGTTTTGGTGGCAGCATATATTGCTGCAAAAAATAGGAGGAGGTAAAGCGCAAACGGAGGCGCCACAAATGTTGGGTGAACTCTTACTATTTGCAGAATTACCATATATGATGCGAGTATGCCCAAGGGAATATAGCGGCACTGTTGAAATTGAAAGCCCAGCAGATACTAATGCTGAAGCCTTTCGTGGTCGGTACAGGATTACCCCAAATTTTAAAGAAGCCATGTAAAAGAATGAACTCTGCAGCTGGGTCAGTACCTTGGCAAAATCAATCTGCTGGTGTGCGCCAATAATAAAGAATTTTATTAGTAATTTCCATATTTCTTTATTTATTATTATCATGCTGCTGCACCTTCATGTATAGAAGATTTGTAATTTCGACCTTTTTTTTTGTTTTGCACTCAGTTTTTGGCTCCATCTCTGACTTGTTCACAATTCGCTTCCAAAATCTATATATATAAAACTCTTTGTCCTGACTGACTGACTGACTGACTGACTGACTGACTGACTGACTGACTGACTGACTGACTGACTGACTGACTGACACATCAACGTGTAGGCCAAACGGCTAAAGGTAAAGAGCTGAAATTTTCACACAACATAGCTGAGACAATTTAATCGTGCAATAAGACGGCGTTTTGTGAAATTCCACCTGGAAGTGTGTTTACCCGAGGTCAAAAGGTCATGGAATTGCTTTGTATGAAAAACTTTTTTGTTTGTTAAGATATCTTAACCAAACTTACAGATTATATGTTTGGGACTGTCTCTTACATCCTGACCAAATTTGGTCAAAGTCGGATTACTCTATCATATAGCTGCCATATGAATAATCGGATGAAATTAACCTTTAGTATGGAAAACTTTTTTGTTTCTTCAGATATCTTAACCAAACTTACAGATTAGATGTTTGGGACTGTCTCTACATTCTGACCAAATTTGGTCAAAGTCGGATTACTATATCATATAGCTGCCATAGCAATAATCGGATGAAATTAACCTTTAGTATGGAAAACTTTTTGTTTCTTAAGATATCGTAACCAAACTTACAGATTAGATGTTTGGGACTGTCTCTTACATTCTGACCAAATATGGTCAAAGTCGGATTACTATATCATACAGCTATATGATATAGCTGACCGATTTCGACCAAATTGGTTCAGAATGTAAGAGACAGTCGCGAACATGCAATCTGTGAGTTTGATTTAGATATCTTAAGAAACAAAAAAGTTTTTCATACTAACACCTGATTTTCGACGATCTTTCCTATGACAGCTATATGATATAGCTGACCGATTTCGACCAAATTGGTTCAGAATGTAAGAGACAGTCGCAAACATGCAATCTGTGAGTTTGATTTAGATATCTTAAGAAACAAAAAAGTTTTTCTTACTAAAGGTTAATGTGCATTATATTATATAAATTAAGATATCTTAACCAAACTTACAGATTATATGTTTGGGACTGTCATTCATCATTCTGACCAAATTTGGTAAAAGTCGGATTACTATAACATATAGCTGCCATAGGAACAATATAATGCAATTATCGATTAGTATGAAAATTGTTTTTCTTTCTTAAGAAATCTCAACCAAACTCATACTAAAGGTTACTTTGACTAAACTTAATTAACATTATTAACTAAATTTCATTTCCGCGAGCGAAGCGAGCCGGGGGTTGGCGAGCGAAGCGAGCAGGGCGGAGCCCCCTAGTAATCTATATATCTATATATATAAAACTCTTTGTCCTCACTGACTGACTGACACATCAACGTGTAGGCCAAACGGCTAAAGGTAAAGAGCTGAAATTTTCACACAACATAGCTGAGACAATTTCATCGTGCAATAAGACGGCGTTTTGTAAAATTCCACCTGGAAGTGTGTTTACCCGAGGTCAAAAGGTCATGGAATTGCTTTGTATGAAAAACTTTTTTGTTTGTTAAGATATCTTAACCAAACTTACAGACTATATGTTTGGAACTGTCTCTTACATTCTGACTTAATTTGGTCAAAGTCGGATTACTATATCATATAGATGCCATAGCACTAATCGGATGAAATTAACCTTTAGTATGGAAAACTTTATATATTCCTGAGCTGTGTGTCAGTTGTTCTCTCAGTCCACACACGCTATCGATATGCCAACTATCGATACAAATTTGTGGATTTCGTTGAAGTTGCTTGATACACATGCAACGAAAACGTAAACTAAAAATTTCTGGCACAGTTTTTTTTATATGAAGTTTGACAGGAATTTTTATTATCCGGGGTGTTGGATACCCAGCTTTAGTATAAAAAACTTTTTTCTCAACCAAATTTGCTTCTTTATACACGAAAATAACTTTTTGCGCAGTGCCGAATACAATTTTTGTTTAAAAGTTTTCTGCTACATTTACTAAATTTCGTCACAAAATTGGATATAAGAAATTTTGGGGCTAGAACACGCTTTCGTCACTAGACTTTTACCTCATGTAGAGGTTTTTTTTGTGTGATATAAGAAATTTTTGCAATTGCTTATGCCTTTGACATTGAAACTTTCCAAAAGGTGTAACTGTTTTTAGAAATATACCTCAGTACCATGACCAAGAGTCGATCCTATGTAACTTGGCAATTATAAAACCAGAACACATAGTTTCGACGTCTGATCTTTGCTGAGCGCCGCCCGACATTGGTCAGGAGCACTGCAGCGCCATTTCCAGTCGGCACCCTCGAGGAGGGTTCAGTACTAAGACTTGATTTTTGAGCGATCATTCCTTTGAAAGCTATATGATATAGTAGACCGATTTGAACAAAATTTGATCAGAATGTATAAGACCAATTTAAATGCATATTTTGTCAAATTGGCTGAGAAATCTTGAGAAACATAAAAGTTTTTCATACTAAAACTTGATTTTTTACCGATCGTTCCTATGGCAGCTATATGAAATAGTGGACCGATTTGTACTAAATTTGGACATAATTTATACGACCAACTTAAATGCATATTCTATCAAATGGGTTGAGAAACAAAAAGTTTTTCGTACCAAAGCTTGATTTTCTAATTAGTAAAATGTATATATATGTAAATTTTTCCTGACCACTTTGCAAAAATATATTCAAGGCATGTCTAAAAGACCTCGAAGATACCTTTCTAACGACATATAAAACACATCTGTAGCTTCTTCGGATTGGAAATGGGTTGAGAAACAAAAAAGTTTTTCGTACCAAAGCTTGATTTTCTAATTAGTAAAATGTATATATATGTAAATTTTTCCTGACCACTTTGCAAAAATATATTCAAGGCATGTCCAAAAGACCTCTAAGATACCTTTCTAACGACATATAAAACACATCTGTAGCTTCTTCGGATTGGAAATTGGGTTTATCAAATTTATCGGGATTTAGCTATTTCCCGCTAAACTAGCTATTTCCCACTAAAGTCGTAGAACAAGTTTCTAGATTTCTGATATGAAATAATTCCTTGTTATGAACTGCTCATCGGAACTCATCACGGGTGTGTTTCCATCCCTGGCCCGCAGAATTGCCTCCGCAACGCGTGCAAAGTCTTTCCCATGCCTCCATGGGCAGCCGTCTCCTCCATGTGTGCTCTCTAGATGAGCCCCGCAGTCAACGATTCCGGAACCCACAGCTTCCAACTCGTGCCTTCCACTTCGTCATCCAGTGCCTCGTTCCTAGTTCTCTTGAACAGCATCCCGTCCTGGACTTTCAAATCTGGTAACCGATGTTGTTGGCTCGACACCTCGTTGACCAGTTCCTGGTATTCGGCCGACTCAAACTCCAGCGTCCGGAAACCAAGAAGTTCCTCCGGTGACACCTCTGCTTCCTCCACGCTCCTCGATAGCGTGTCAGCGACCACTTTATCGGCGCCCTTCGTATATCGCATCGAAAACGGGAACGCTTGCAGTTCCAAAGACCACCTGGCTAACCTCCCGCTCAAGTCCTTGAGGCTCATGAGCCATTGCAGACTCGCGTGGTCGGTGATTACTGTGAACGGCATCATCTCCACGTACGGACGGAATCTGTGGATGGCAAGTTTCGCGGCTAGGCACTCCTTCTCCGTCACCGTGTAGTTGATTTGGTGCTTATTCAACTTCGCCGAGAAAAACGCGATGGGCCTTTCCTGCTGCTCGTCATCCAGCTGGAACAACACGGCTCCTACTCCAAAATGAGAGGCATCGCATTGGATAAAGAATGGCCTCTTGAAGTCAGCATGGACCAATACTGGAGCAGTGGTTAGAGCATATTTGAGCTTTTCTACGGCTTCTACGGCTTCATCGCTCAGCTAGAACTTACTGTTCCTCTTCTTCAGGGTATCGGTCAATGGAACGGATATCTCGGCAAAATTCTTGATAAAACGCCGGTACCACCCTGCTGTGCCCAGGAAACTTCGAAGCTCCTTAATGTTCCTCGGAGTCGGGATACTCTTGATCGCCTCTACTCTGCCTGGATCCATCCTTAGCGTTCCTCCTCCTACGATGTATCCCAGGTAGTTGATGCTGCGAAAGCAAAACTTTGACTTTGCCATGCCAATCGTGAGGTTTGCTTTCCTCAAACACTCTGCTACCAATCTGAGGTACTTCATGTGCGTTGGGAAATCTGCTGAGATGATGAGGAGATCATCCAAATAAACAAAGACGTTGGACCTCAGCGCAGTCGGGATCACCTTATCCATCAGTCGGCATAATTGCTGTGCCGCATTGCAGAGCCCGAATGGCATATGTCGGAACTGGTACAGTGGTCTTCCGGGTACCGTGAATGCCGTGTACGACCTGCTCTTTTCCTCCAGCTCGATTTGCCAGAACGCGAACTTCAAGTCGACACTCGAGATAAAGTGCGTCTCGTCGATGCGGGATAAGATGCCTTCAATGCATGGCAGCGGGTAAGCATCCTTAACGGTTACGCTATTAAGTTTCCGGGCGTCTAAACAGAACCTATTTTTCCCAGGTCGCATCACTACCGTCGTTCGGTTGCTCCAGGGACTGTCGCTTTCCTCGATAATGCCCAACTGCAGCATCTTATCGACCTCAGCCCATACGATCTCCTGCTTGGCCGGCGACAGAGGATAATGTCGGTCCTTCACGGGTTCGGTTCCTTCAATCAGCTGTATCCGATGCTGTAGCAGGTGAGTCTTCCCTAAACCGTCTTTCTCAAACTGGAGAAATTCGCGTTTAACGGCCTCCAACTGACTCGCCTGCCCCTCTTCCAGGTTCCACATCTCCGGATCAGACTCGACATCATCCTCGTCCCTATAGTAAGCTACGTCAGGGTTGCTTACGGTCACCTCGGAAGCCTCTGGATGCACTTTGGCATCGCGTGGTGCCCCGAGCACTCCAGGTGCGATTTCGAAGGCTCTCCAGAAGTCAATCCCTAGATACAACTCTTGCTGCAGGTCAGGACACATGTAAAATACAATTTCCTCGGTTCTCATATTGTATCTTACAGGCAGTACAACGCGCCCTAGAATTGGACGACTGGCTCCTGCCGCTGTCCTCACCATCGACGTGTAGGGCTGTACCGTCCATCCTAGCGCCTCAACCAATTCCCGACATCCTCTTCCCAGTAGACTAACTGAAGCACCCGTGTCCAGAAGACCTTTCATATCACGTCCCTTAATCTCAACGTCTGCGAACACACGTGGATCCGTGTTCTCATCTCGTCGTACAGCCTCGATGACCTGTCGCCTCGTTATTCTACGTCGTCGGAAGCGCGCTCTAGCCTTCAAGACGCGTCGAGTAGCCAGTGTCATCCCTTCCAGCTGTCGCTCGCCAAAAATTCTATTCCGGGCCGACATGTATGCCCGGACACGTTCTTCATATGGCAAGCCTCGTAACGTCTTCCCTCTGGTAATTTTCTCATCCTTATCTAAAGTCTTAAACGTATCCTTATCCGTATCATTATCCATATCCTTATAATTATTGTATTCCTCTAAATCTTTTCCTTCGTTTTCAGTCTCTGCCGCCGTCTCCTTTACATCCTTTGGCCAGACTTCCACTCCCTTCTTTCCGCGGTCGCCGTTCCCGAACGCGGTTGTCCCGCTCTCATCGCGTTCTCTCTGGAGTTTCCCGGACAATTGACGCATTCTGGACAGAGTGTATCCGGTTTCCCGCACCTATAACAGAAAATCTTCCGTTCTCTGGATGGGCAATCTCGAAAACCATGACCAGGTTGACGGCAGTTCCAACATTCGATCCTGGGTCTCACAGATGCCTCTTCAACGTCTTCGGGTGGCGGCTCTGGTTGACTCGATGGTCCCTCCACCTCGTGAGCCAACGGTTTCGCACCATGGGAGTAGCGTGGTTGTGTGTGCGCATATCCTGAGCGCCCCCTACGACCTGCATTTCGCTCAATCTCGATGCACTCCTGTCGTAGTTCGTCCACGGTAAGCACATCCATCGCATAGACATATTTGGCCAAGTTCTCCTTTAACCCTCTCTTAATAATTTTCACCAGCTCCCGGTCTCTCAGCGGCTTCTGGAAAAGTGAGGCAAGTTGGCGCATGTGGTGGATGTAGTCGTCTGCGCCCTCACTGGATTGTTGTTCCCGCTGCACAAGCTCCTGCATGATATCATGCTCCGTCTGGTAGCCCCTGAAACGGTCCACCAGTGCCTGGCGTAATTGCGACCAATTGTCGGCCCTCGAGTGTCTCACATGTACCCAGTACCACTCACGAGCCCGACCTGCGAGTAGAAGGTGGAAACCACGTAGTACGTCCCTCCACGGACACTGATACTGCCTCTGCAGGAATTCGACTCGAAACACGAAATCCTCAACAGAGTGCATAGAATCCTCGCCATCAAATTTGACATTCCACCGCTCCAGCTTCAGGTGAGTTCGGTCACGAGCGTTGTAGTGCACGTTGCCGTCACGAGATTCATCGTCTCTTCTCTCGTTTAGACGTGGACCTCTGCCTGATGGATTTCTCCAGTTTGTCTGTGGCGGATCCGGCATGAATAACGGACTGCTCAACACAGGCTGCCGAGTCTGCAACGATCGCCTGGGCGTCACCGGCGGTGGCACATTCTCCGAAGGCTGAGTTTCAAAACTCTTTGGGACGGCCCCGGTACTCGGATCTGGTGCTCGCGCGTTCACCTGCGTCGCTGCTGAGGCTTCGCTCCTCGAGCCACTTACTTGCGGCTTGATGGCAGCCTCCACGAGCTTCATCATCTCTTCAAAGCCGGCTCGGACTTCTTCTCGTAGAGCGTTGCTGATTTCGGACTGCAGCGAGCTTCTATACGTCGCGTGCATCCGCGCAAGTGCGACATTTACGGCAGATTCTAATACTGTGTCTCTCGACTGATCCCTTAAAAACCGTAGATCTTGCTGTGGCTGTTCCTGTTGAGCCGATTCCTTTTCGAACGCTATCAGCTCCTCGTTGGATGGCGGCTTCCTCTCTGGAAATCCGCGGAAATTCATAGGAGTCCTAAACCCCCCGACGGACGTGGTGGCGGCTGAACTGACGCTCCATCTAATTCCCAATCTGTTTCATCTGCCATAATGTAAGGAAACAACAATTGAACGCCATCAACTAATTTGTTTTATAAAAAAGACTACTTAAAGACGAATATAATAAATATGTAATTGAATAAATAAATTTTGCCTAGCTGTAACGAATCCTATAGAATAAATAAATAAATTATACTTAAATAAATACCGACTATTACTAACAACTCCTGACTAACAACAAAAATAATAACTCAAAATAATAAATAAATAAATTTTAAACGATAACCAAACAAAACAATTCTTATCTTTTTCAACAATACATGTAACGAGAGAAAGGGGAGAGAAAACAAATCCTAACACAGGCTAACCAACATTTTACTACGCACGATTTGAACAATGGACAAACATTTAAGCATCTGTGAGATGCACAGTTCCTCGAAAGATCGAGGGACAGCATCCCAGAAACGCTAATTGAATTCTATTCGGCTTCTGTCTCACTTCTGGCCACTATCGGGATGCGCTGTGAGGCAGGTGCGACGCAGAAGTGATCCTGTATCACTCTGAGACACCTGTCACCGAAGCTCTGCTAAACTACGGCCAGCACGTTCCCGGCGTTAAACCAGAAAGAGACAGAACGAATAGTTTGGTATCCAAAAAAACATAAATAAATAAATAAACTAACAGAAAACAACAAAAACTAACCTAATATCACATTTTATCACAGAATCAGTTCCTTATTGCACGGATGCCACCAGGCTACGATACTCAATTGCGAACACTTCGCCAACATGCGAAGGTGTCAACTGCTACCAACCGCAACAATAACAAACGTCTCCTGTACCAACATGAGCATAGGCCAGCAAATGGTTCCATCGCATTCCGTGATTATGCAGCACTCCGAGCGATTATCGGCCACCTATCGTGCCACATAAGACATCGGAGGTGCAAATCATGGAAACGAGGGAATTTGCATATTTAGCAAATCATTATCTTCTTTTTATTTTTCAAATTTGGGCGCCATATTGTTATGAACTGCTTGTGACTCGGTGGGCCGCGCCGACTAGCTCATCGGAACTCATCACGGGTGTGTTTCCATCCCTGGCCCGCAGTTCACACAATCGATAAATCATCGCTAACTGCGAACAGCTGCAGTTCAAAAGACTCTATCATCGCTATCTAACAAAACAAAACAACAAACTACGCAATTGGCACGATGACGACGAATAACTGCAACAATAAATACAACAGGTAAGTAAAAATTACAAAATGACAGGCAAATCACACTAATCCATTTTCTCTCCAAATAGAGTCCACTAATGGGACTCAGGCGTACCCTCCCTGCCTGAGACGGCATACGATCCTCGCCTCCCGTATGTTGGCCACCCGTACGGGCCAATCTCAGTCTGCGTTGGACATCATGTTCCCCCTCCCCTTCTACAAAAAACTTAGTCAGACATCATATTCATTTTCAGGTAGGTATAATTCTCGATTTTCTTAACATTAACATTTATGTTTACTAATTTAATTTATTTTTATTTATTAATTTACGTATATTTCAGCAAGGTATGCAACAAGGAAAAACAAAACAAACAACGACGCAAATCAGGAATGGAACCTGTGGCAGATGGACGAAGTATTGTAGCGGAGACGCCGCGGATGATGAAATAAATATATATATGTATATCTGTATGTATTCGGGTAAGTATATAGTTATTGTTAAATGTTTGAAAAATATGTGTAAATGTAAATAAATGTGTGTTAAATCGCTTAAGTGCTACCTTGCCTACCTAAAGAGCTCTCTGGGTGGGTAGAGGGGCGATATGTGTGTGTATCAGTATGTTTCTGTGTGTGTACATATATATATATATTATAAGTTGTTTATATCTCGTGTAATTTATGTTTAATCTGGTTCACGTATAGTTCCTAGTTTGTTTGTTGTATATTTCTTTAGTTTTACTTTAATATTTTACTTTGATTATTAATTTTATTTTTTTTTTTACTTTACTTTACTTTACTTTTTATCTTTATATTATAATTTTACTTTATTCTAATTTTTTCTTTTCAGACTTCTTATGATTTCATTTTAATAACAAATTTTTTCTTATTTCAACTTTTATTTCAGTATTTCCAGTTCGTTTTTAATTTATTTCAATAAATATATATTCAATTTTAAGTTTTACTTCCTTTTCATTTCTTTTATTATTAATTTTAAATTACTTTAAGTTTTATTATGTACGATTAATTTTATAAATTTTCTTTTCTCTAAGTGGCTAAGTTGGTTTTAAATGTCTTATAGAAAGGGCTCGGCAACTGCAGCTTATATATTTATTATATATATATTGGCACCGTCATGTGGCGGGGCTCATGGGCCGGACTCACTCTTGTGCTCTCTATCGACGACTCCCTACTGGACGACTCCCAATGGACGACTCCTGGTGAACGACTCCTGGTGAACGACTCCTGAACTATGTCTGCCTGCTCTGCCCAACGATGCCTCTTGAACGACGGTTCTGTGATGACGCACGCACAAAAAACTTGCTGCCACTGCCACAGACTGGCCAACGTTGGCCGCACGGCGAAACGCCTGATAATTATCGGCACTAGTGCTGGGCACTTTCGCAGCACTGTTCCGTCACGATGCGGGCTTAAAGTTTTTGGCGGGCACAGGTTATGTTTTTTTTTTTGCGTGGAACAATTTTTTTGAGAACCGAAGAAAAACAGAAACGGCAACCGTCTTCGACCGCTGGCACTGTCTGGCAGCAACCCGGGATCACAGTTCTTCACGGGCACAGAGTTTTTCCATAGAGCACAATATTGAAAGCTTGAGCTGGGCGCACGCGTGCGGCACAAGGCGCGACGATTTTTTTTCCAAAAGAAAATGGTCTGCCTGACAAAAGCAACCACTCTAGACCGCTGTCAAAGTCCAACTCCTCTTCCGGCAGCAACGTGGTCTTCCAAACCTCTCTTCTCTTTTTTTGTTTTTGTTTTCCCCACGGCTGCAGTTTTAGTGCATTTTCACTCAAACTGTTGCTGTCTGTGTGTGTGCAATACCTGTCTGTCGTCCCTGTCTAACCAAGGTTACGGGAGTTGCCACTCCTTCTGCGGACTCTACTCGCCGCATTGGCCGATACCACCTATCGATAACTACCGAGAACCGCTGGCACAAACGATAGCAAACAAATACATAACATCCTTATTATAAAATCTAAGCTTTTTTTAGCGCTTTGATACAAACAAACAGACAAACTGATTTTTCATTTCATTTTGAGGCCATTAAAAATTTCAAATTAATATATCTTTTGAACCAAATATCGGATTAAAATAATCGAGGTACCATTCGACGCGTATTTTTGATAAGAATTTTAAAATTAAATTTTAAAATTAAAACAAAAGGCTCCAACGACCTCACTAGCTGTAATCATTAAAATTTTTCCCCTCCCACTTACACCCCCATATCTTAAGAACCGGGTGAGTTACCGAAAGTCTTAGTATGCACTTTTGTTAGCTAACGTCATACCCCTCCCACTTACACCCCCATATCTTAAGAGCCAGGTGAGTTACCAAAAGTCTTAGTATGCACTTTTGTTAGCTAACGTCATACCTTTCGATCGGTATATATCGACCTGATCGGACAGCCGTAGTAAATTTTCCATTCTTCGTGTATATATTGCTAGTCGCCTTTTGCACACTTCGTACTGCTTTCGTCACTAGCGCGGACTGCCGTCCGCAGTGATCTTTTATATTTCATTAATACATAAGAGTAATTGCAATTGCCGATCGGAAGCTGTTATTTGTTATGATTTCGATTCAATCAAATTATATATTTAAGGCCTGACTCCAGCAACTTAAAATTCCTTGTCAGGAATTTGACAATTATTTCGTAGGTTTGTGGAACATAACTAAAACAGTGTGACCAAGCACCTAATAATAAGGAAATGTTTACCTAAAACTGGCATATTTTTGACCATTCACCAAAAACGTACATGGTCACTCTGACAAATCAGCTGTGCTCTATAAACAAACAGTGCAAATATAAAGAAAAATAAAATGATTTAAAATGAGCTATGATGATGAAGCTATTGTGTTGGTTGCGGCATATATTGTGGCAAAAGAAAAAGTATCGGTTATCTGCCAATTGCATGGGCGTGCCTCGACTGCTTTTATTAATGCAATTTTCTCCTCGCGTTGAAAATTCAAGTCTCTTTTCTTGTTTTGCGCACAGCACCTTGACTCTCCATGTTTGACATTTGAATAAGTCCACCAGGAATAATTGCTTGATATATTTTCCTGATAGACTCATCAGCTGTTCTCTCAGTCCACACATGCTATTGATATGCCAAATATCGATATGAATTTGTGGATTTCGTTCAAGTTGCTGGATACGCACCAAACGAAAACGAAAACTAAAAATTCCTGCCAAAGTTTTTTTTTATATGAAGTTTGACAGGAATTTTTAGTTCCAGGCCTGCTGGAGAGAGGCCTTTAAGGCCTATCTCCAGCACAGCGGAAAATTCCTGCCAGGAATTTGCTAGTTATTTCGTTTGTGTGGAATGTAACTCTGTTCTTTGTAAACAGTGTCAATTGTGAAATTTCAAATTAAAATCTAACGGCTGAAGCCGTTCGTGGTCGGGTACAGGATTACCCTAAAATTATAAGAAACAATGTAAAAGATTACGTGAAATCTGCAGAATCAATCTGCTGGTGTGCGCCAATAATAAAGAATTTTATTAGTAATTTGCATATATATTTATTTATTATTTCCATGCTGCTGCACCTTCATGTGTAGATTTGTAATTTCGACCTTTTTTTTCTTGTTTTGCGCTCAGTTTTTGGCTCCATATCTGACTTGTTCACAATTCGCTTCCAAAATAATTGTAAACTATATATTCCTGAGCTGTATGTCAGTTGTTCTCTCAGTCCACACACGCTATCGATATGCCAACTATCGATAAAAATTTGTGGATTTCGTTGAAGTTGCTGGATACACAGGCAACGAAAACGTAAACTAAAAATTCCTGGCACAGTTTTTTTTATATGAAGTTTGACAGGAATTTTTATTTTCCGGGGTGCT
>JAWNLU010001926.1:0-19784 GCA_035042165.1 Drosophila kuntzei | reverse complement strand
CCAAGAATACCTCTTATAACGAATAACCAGCTTTTGAGTATAAGAGACTAAAATTTCCGGTAAAAGTCTGTTTCGCTATAACAATAAATAAGTCACAAGGGCAGACTTTAAAGCTGGCCGGACTAGACCTAAGAGATGATTGTTTCTCTCACGGTCAATTATATGTGGCCTGCTCAAGAGTTAGTTCTGCTAGCAACTTATTTGTTCTAACCCCTGATGGCAGAACAAAAAATGTTGTTTACAGCGAAGTATTACAATAGCCAAAGACCTACATCGGTTGTGGTTTATCTATTTTGAGTATACAATCCCTCAATAGTTGCAAACTATTGATTACCTTATTCGAAGAACTTCATTCATAAAATATCCGTAAATATTTTTGAAAAGCCATTAGATTGGATATCATAGCCAAAAGCAATAACACTGGACTCGGTCATTGATGTTAAGAATGCTGTCCATTATACTATCGAGTTTCTGAGCTATCAGAATTCACCAGGACATCCTTTGTATGGATGTTAGTGGATTATACCTATTGGGGATACCACGTTATAAAAAAAATGCGCCAAATCCTTTACCTCTGTGGTGGTGTGGAATGAGGAAATGTTCTTAAATATATATTTCTTTTTTTTTACTAAATTTTATTACTAAAACTAATTTTCATTTACGCGAGCGAAGCGAGCCGGGGGTTGGCGAGCGAAGCGAGCAGGGCGGAGCCCCTAGTATACAAATAAAACGCCGCCCCCATGGGCAACGGCACAAAAATTAACTGCCGAACTTGATTTTCTGAAAGAAAGCCTCCAGCAAAGAAAGCCAAATACCGCAACTCACTCAGCAAATATACAAGTTATAAATAAAAAACTAACTAAAAAACCAAACTCTTCCAAGCCGTTGCCGAAAAAACCTGACGTCTGCCCGAACGACTGCCTTGGACCACTCTACACCACAGAATGCAAATCCACATGTTTGAAACTAAAGACCAGTGCGAAGACCGGCACCAGCCCCGCCTGAGCCAATAGGCCCCGGACATCAGCAGCAGAATAGACAACAGCGCGAGGGGCACTCCGCCACTTTCGCCTACGAAGGAGCGTCAGCGTAGCCAAGCCGGCGACGACCAGCTGACGCAGAGAACATCTTTCACTACATGGAGCAACAGTAAACATAATTATTATTATAAGAAAATTTGTAAAATTGTGCGGAACCATCTCCGCTCGATTAGATGTATAGCCCGTAAAGCTATACAAAACAATAGGTAGGAAAACTTGTAAAGTAAATGCAAAGTAATGCAATAGAAAAATTTTCCGAAACAACAAATAGTTATAAATACAAATTAAAAATATATATGCCTAAAATGGCAATAGTAGACGTTAAGTCAGTGGACTCCACAGCCAATGTTATTAATAAAGTAGAGTCAAATAATAACGACTTAGAACTAATACACACATTGTTAATAATAATTGTTGTTATAATGTGCGCAAATTGCTTTTATAAACTATATAAACTACATAATAAATGTTTGAAAAAGAAATATATGAGCCAGGCAAATGATTTGGACAAAATTTAATTAAAAAAAAAGGCACAAACAACATTGAAACAAATAACACCATATTTAAGTTTGGAAATTTAAGAAAATGAAATAAATACAATGAATTACAAATAAAACAACAAAAAAATATATTAACCAAAGTATGGCTACACTAGAGGCAATTAGAGAAACATATGATAGAGTTCAGTTTAACCTTATCTTAAAGAAAGAGTTCATATCCATAAAATAATGGAATGGAATGAATTATATAAAGAAATAAATAACATAAAAATTGACTTTGATAAATCATATAAGTCACTTACACAAAACAGGCCAATTCAAAGAAATACTACTAAGAAGAGATACTAGTAAATTGCTTTAATGAAGCACGTATACTAATACATGGCCAGAGAGAAAAATTAAATCAAGATCATTGGTCCCAAGTATCAAAATTTTTGATCAGACTACGATCTAATTTAATATCAATTAAACAAAAGTTTAATTTAGACATATCAGTACCAACCATACTTAACACTTCTATAGCAATTGAAACTGGTAATGAACCGGAATCAACAGAACAAACTGACACTGACCAAATAGAGTCAGAAGAGCTTGAGACAAACCCTAAAATAGAAGAGCAGGATTTAAATAATCTTACTATTCCAGCTGTTTTGATGTCAGATCTGGATAATTCAACAGATTCTGATACTTCTTCAAGCATAATAAAGAATAAATCAGGCAACAATATCACAATGGCGCAAACAAATATCGATTTTATTAATACAGCAACTAAGCTTATACCAGCTTTTGATGGTAAAGCTGAAAACCTACCAAGTTTTATTGCCGCATTACAAATATTGGAATAAATAAAAGGCGAACACGAACAATTAGCAGTTTCCATAATAAAATCAAGGCTAAAAGGTGTCGCCATAAATTTGGTCGGAAATGAAACAACAGTAACTGAAGTCATTTCCAGTTTAAAAAGCAATGTCAAAGGCGAAACTGTAGAAGTATTGTCAGCAAAACTGATGAACCTACAGCAACGCAATAAAACTGCTAACCAGTACATACTAGAGGTTGAGCAGATGACAAAAATGTTACAAGGTGCATATATAACAGACGGCTTACCCTTGGAGTTAGCCAGAAGTTATTCCACTCAGCATGCAGTCAAAGCAATGACTAAAAATTGCACAATCGATAAGGTAAAACTTATCATCCAAGCTGGTACCTTCAATACTATGAATGAGGCCGTATCAAAATTTGTAAATTGTTGCACAGAGGCAACCGGACAGCCAAACACTGTCCTATATTACAAAAACAATCCACAGCGCGGCGGAAACCGCGGACGTGGAAATTATAGAGGTAACTTTCGCAGTCTCAACAATAGTTACAATAACAATAACCAATACAATAATGGACGAGGCCAATATGGAGGAAACTCAAGAGGCCGTGGCAACTCGAATCGAGGCCACAACTATAATAACCCAAGTAATGTCAGGGTAACCAATAATACATCGGAAAACTCGCAAAACCCTTTAAATACTCAACAGTAGAAAGCGCAAGGGTTCATACTATTAATCTCAGTCAGAACATATTTGTATCATTCAACCATGTGCCTACAGGAAAAGAACTTGTCTTTCTAGTAGACACAGGTGCAGACATTTCAATAGTTAAAGAAAATTCTGATGTCTTTCATGACATACAAGACAATTATATTATAGACATAAAAGTAATAAGTCAAGAGGTAACCCAATCCAAGGGGTTAACTTCTATTGAGATACAGACCACTAAGTACATAATCCAACACGATTTTCATATCGTGGATTTACAATTCGCTATTCCTTGTGATGGCATATTAGGAATCGATTTTATAAAAAAATACAACTGTCAAATAGACTGCAAGCCATCTGAAGATTGGCTTATAATTAGACCTAATAACTTAAAATTCCCAATTTATGTTCCAATAACATACAGTTCTGGCAACAACTCAATACTTCTGCCAGCAAGATCCCAAGTAGTTAGAAAAATCCATCTAAATTCAAAAGAAGACAGTGTATTGATTCCAACTCAAGAAATTAAGCATGGTATTTACATAGCAAGTACCATAGCAACATCTAAAAACGCTTTTATAAGACTACTCAATACAACAAATAAAGATCAAGTAGTCAGTACAAATAATTTAGCGTATGAATCACTTTCGAACTACGAAGTAGTCAAAACTAATCTAGACAATAGAGAAAAATCTGTATTATCTCAACTTTCAAAAAACTTTCCTCCACAATTCAAATCACAGCTTTCAAGCTTATGCACCCAATATAATGATATATTCGGATTGAAATCTGAACCAATAAGCACAAATAATTTTTATAAACAAAAACTGAGATTAAAAGATGATGAACCAGTGTATATAAAAAATTATAGAAGCCCACACAGTCATGTGAACGAAATACAGAAACAAGTCGGAAAATTGATCACCGACGGGATTGTTGAACCATCTGTATCTGAATATAATAGCCCATTATTACTTGTCCCTAAAAAACCATCTCCAGGTTCAGAACAAAAGAAATGGCGATTAGTGATTGACTATCGTCAAATTAATAAAAAATTACTGTCCGATAAATTTCCACTCCCAAGAATTGATGATATTTTGGATCAACTTGGGCGAGCAAAATATTTTTCATGCCTTGACTTAATGTCAGGATTTCATCAAATTGAACTCGTAAAAAGTTCAAGAGATATAACGTCATTTTCAACGAGCAATGGCTCGTATCGCTTCACGCGATTACCTTTCGGTCTAAAAATAGCGCCTAATTCATTTCAGAGAATGATTACTATAGCATTCTCTGGATTAGATCTTTCACAAGCATTCCTTTATAGGTTTATAGGTTGTTCCGAAAAACATATGCTTAAAAACTTAACAGACGTTTTTGAGAAATGTAGGAAATACAATCTAAAGTTACATCCAGAAAAATGCTCATTTTTTATGCATGAGGTGACTTTTCTCGGTCATAAATGCACAGATAAAGGAATACTTTCGGATGACAAGAAATATGATGTCATTATGAATTATCCTACGCCGCACAATGCGGACAGCGCTAGACGTTTCATAGCATTTTGCAATTATTATAGACGTTTCATAAAAAATTTCGCCGAATATTCACGGCACATAACAAGATTATGTAAAAAGAATGTTCCTTTCGAATGGACAGATGAATGCCAAAACGCATTCCAATATTTAAAAACAAAATTCATGGAACCTACTTTGCTACAATATCCTGATTTCAGCAAAGAATTCTGTAGAATTACTGATGCAAGTAAGCAAGCGTGCGGAGCGGTTTTAACTCAAAACCATAACGGACTCCAACTTCCCATTGCATACGCATCAAGAGCTTTCACTAAAGGAGAAAGTAATAAATGTACAACTGAGCAGGAATTAGCTGCAATTCACTGGGCAATATTACATTTTCGACCATATATTTATGGAAAACACTTTACAATCAAAACAGATCACAGACCATTAATATATCTATTTTCAATGATTAATCCGAGTTCTAAACTGACACGTATGAGGCTAGAATTAGAAGAGTATGATTTCACAGTTGAATATTTAAAGGGAAACGACAATTATGTAGCTGATGCGTTATCAAGAATAACCATTAAAGATCTACAAAACATTACAGGAAATATAATGAAAGTCACTACAAGATATCAAAATAGACAGAAAATCCGCGCGGATAACAAAGAAATAGAATTGCCTACGCAATCTATAGAGAAAGCTTCTAAGCCCAACGTATATGAAGTCATAAACAATGACGAAGTACGTAAAGTAGTGACCTTGCATGTAAAAGATACGCTATGTTTATTTAAGCATGGTAGAAAAATTACTGCAAGATATGATGTTAGCGATTTATATACCAATGGAATCCTAGACTTAGGTCAATTTTTCCAAAGGCTTGAAATGCAAGCCGGTATAAACAAAATCAGCCAACTCAAAATGGCACCGTGGGAAAATATCTTTGAACATGTTTCAATAGATAATTTCAAACAAATGGGCAATAAGATATTGAATACATTAAGAGTAGCGCTACTCAACCCGGTGACCCTTATAGAAAAACAAAAAGAGAAAGAAGCTATACTGTCTAAATTCCATGACGATCCAATACAAGGAGGTCATATCGGCATTGCAAAAACCTTGGCCAAGGTCAAAAGACATTATTTTTGGAAAGGTATGACTCGAGATATTACTGAGTACATACGGAAATGTCAAAAATGCCAAAAAGCTAAAATAACCAAGCACAATAAGACCCCATTGATAATAACTGATACGCCAATAAATGCTTTCGACAGAGTGATAGTGGACACTATTGGTCCACTACCAAAATCAGAAAATGGCAATGAATATGCAGTCACTCTAATATGTGACCTAACTAAATATTTAGTTGCCATACCAGTTCCAAATAAGAACGCGAACACTGTCGCTAAAGCAATTTTTGAATCATTTATTCTGAAGAACGGTCCAATGAAGACGTTCATTACGGACATGGGCACAGAATATAAGAATTCAATTATAAATGATTTGTGCAAATACCTAAAAATTAAAAATATAACATCTACAGCACACCACCACCAGACAGTTGGAACAATAGAACGTAGTCATAGAACTTTCAATGAATACATACGCTCATATATATCGGTTGATAAAACTGATTGGGACGTATGGCTTCAATACTTCGTTTTCTGTTTCAACACGACCCCCTCAATGGCACATAATTACTGTCCATATGAGCTAGTATTTGGTAAAACAAATAATTTACCAAAACATTTTAATAGTATAGATAATATAGAAACCATATATAATATAGATGACTATGCTAAGGAAAGTAAATATAGATTAGAAGTAGCATATAAAAGAACTAGAATAATGATAGAAGAAAATAAGAAAAATAATAAGATATTATATGATCAGAAAATAAACAACATAGATATATCAGTAGGTAATAAAGTCTTATTAAGAAATGAAACAGGTCATAAGTTAGATTATAAATATACTGGTCCGTATAAAGTAACGGAAATAGGAGATAGAAATAACATTATAATAACGAATGATAAAAACAAAAAACAAAAAGTACATAAGGATAGGTTAAAAATGTTTATTTCATAATTGTATTTGGTATGGCCATGCTAAGAAAAAAAATACTTCTTTACATATGAATATTATTTGTAATTTCATTTTATTTGAATATATACTAAAAAAAAAAAAAACACAAAAACAAACAAAAAAAAAAAAAATTATTTTTTTAAGAAAATTTTCCTTTGTTAATTAAAAATTATTCTTTAAAGTAAATCTTATAAAATAACTTCATAATATTACGTTATTTTTCAAAAGGAGGGAGATGTAGTATGCATACATATTGAATATATACTGTACCAAGAGTACTTAAAGTGAACACACTGTAACACTTTGTTGCAGTGTTTACATAAACAGAACCCCGGTCATAAATCCAAGTGGCCGAAATATGAGTCGATCGGCGCGCTCACAGAATGTGCAAGTGTCAGCATTCTGTTACACTCGCCGACGACTTGATCGAACTCAAGTGTATGCATATACCCTAGCGCTCCAGCTTAAGAGAGCATAAATACATATATAATATATAGAATATACATAACCGTCTCTCTCTGCTGTCCAACTGTGGGCAGCGCAGCAATGAGACTTAGGCTTACTTAGAACCTAAGGACAAATGTGAAAATCAGATTCAACTGAACGTTGGAAGCGGCACCTTCGCTGCTCCCAATTTAAATAAAAGATTATACTACTAAAACAAAAGAGCTCTTTTACTACAAATTCTTTTGTTTTGGCTCGTGCTTACATAATGTATGTATGCGTGTGCTTAACCGATCTTGGAAATACACATATTATTGGGTAGGCGAGCGCAGCGAGTAGGGGGCGGAGCCCCCTTGTTTTATATGGGATTATACCCAGGGGTACAAGAATTTATCTCTGGTGGAAACTAAGCTTTTGGAACAAATAAAACTTCGCGTAGCAAAATGTCACTGTAAAACTGTGATTTGACTTTTACATCTACTCCGCCTTGTGCTTTGACTTTATCACCTGATGCCATAATTATGCTTTATTCACGAAGTTGGTTCTCTCTGCACATGTGGGACGAAGCACCGCTGTCCAAAATCCAACTGTTTTTGCTTATTCCCGCTTTCCATTTGTAAGCACTCATTGCTGCGTTCGTCTCGTTACTGTTTTGTTTCTTGCCATTCTTGCTTGCGCTTTGATATGCCAACGTTTACCACAAGCAAAACATTTAAAATTTTTCTTTCAGTTGCCTTAAATTTTTCCCGCAAGAGCTTGTTCCATTCCATTATCTTTCCCATGCCCTTTATCGTCTCTTCTATGTTCATCCTCTAATATTGTGCCCTTCAGTTGACTTAGAGTTGGTAGCTGATCTCTGCATTCCATTGCAACAAAAAAATTTTCCATGTCGTCCGGCAAACTACACAGCGGCAAAATTGACAATAACTCATCTAGAACTTCAACATCGATCTCGGTCAAATTTTGCGCAATCTTACAAAATTTATGCACTTGTGAAGCGATCTTCTCGCTACTATTGATTTGGAATCTAATTAACTGTTTGAATAAATTAACTTTTCTTGCGGGACCGTACCATGCACCTTATTCCAAGCTTTGCATGCCGTAGTGCATGTTCTGATATGAATAAAATCACTAGGCTTTACACACATGATAATCATGGCTAATCAAGGCGCTTTCGACCTCTAAAGAGGCGCTACCCTTTAACACTTCGGTCACTGCCACGATTCGCACTATACATAACGAACAAATCTATACCAAACTATATCCGGACCCAAATGGAGTGTCTGATTTCGTAAACAACGAAATCAAGCAATTACTTAATAATGGTATCATTAGACCATCAAGATCCCCATACAACAGCTGTTGATAAAAAAAAAAAAAGGATTTGACAACGATGGTAATAAGAATAAACGGTTGGTAATCGACTTCAGGAAGCTAAATGAGCGAACTATAGCCGATCGATACCCGATGCCGAACATTCCAATGATTCTTGCGAATCTAGGAAAGGCAAAGTTTTTCACAACCCTAGATTTAAAGTCGGGGTACCATCAAATTTACCTAGCGGAACAGGACCGCGAAAAAACGTCGTTCTCGGTAAACGGTGGAAAGTAAGATTTTTGCCGTCTTCCTTTTGGGTTGAAAAATGCGGAAGCATTTTTCAAAGAACCATTGACGACATTATGAGAAAACACATTGGGAAAATATGCTGTTTACGTGGATGACGTCATAATTTTGTCTGAAAACGAGGTCGAACATGTGAAACACATCGATACGATTTTAAAATGCTTATGTGATGCCAATATGATGGTATCACAAGTGAAAACGAAGTTCTTTACAGAGAGCATCGAATTCCTGGGTTTTGTAGTAACCAAGAACGGGGCGAAAACTGACCCCGAGAAAGTTAGGGCCATACAAGAATACGTTCATCCTAAAAACTTGTTTAGTTTGCGATCATTACTTGGATTAGCTAGTTATTACAGAGGTTTCATTAAGGACTTCACGGCAATAGCAAGGCCTCTCACCAACATCATCAAAGTAGAAAATGGTTAGGTAAGTAAACATATGTGCAAGAAAGTGAAAATTGAGTTTAATGGAACTCACCGAAAAGCCTTTGAAAGTCTGAGAAACATACTGGCATCTGATAAGTTTCACAGATAAAAACACCTTATTTGAAGTGATCAAACAACTCATTAATACCAACTCAGTAAACGCGATTTACTGTGATCTACCAATGTTAGCCAGTATACAACATGTCTTGGTGTTAAATTTTCCGGCAACTGAGTTTTGGCATTGCAAGAATGTTGTTGTGGACATTACAGACAAAGGGGAACAAATTGAGATTATCATCACTAAACACAATCGCGCGCATAGGGCCGCTCAGGAGAATATGAAACAAATCCTTCGTGATTATTATTTTCCGAAAATGGCGAAGTTAGTCAATGAGGTATTGGTAAACTGCAAGACATGTACAAAAGCAAAACACGACAGGCACCCAAAGAAACAGATGCTTGGGATGACACCGATTCCGTCATACGCTGGAGAAATGCTCCACATTGACATTTTTTCAACGGACAGAAAATCATTCCTTACTTGCATTGACAAGTTCTCGAAATTTGCTGTTGTACAACCGCACGCGTCTCGCACAATCATGGATGTAAAAGTACCCATTATTCAACTTCTAAATCTGTTTCCCCAAACAAAAACGATTTATTGCGACAATGAGGCCACTTTCAATTCGGAGACAATTAGATCAATTTTAAAGAACGGATATGACATAGACATGAATGCAGCACCTCTTCACAGCTGTCCAAATGGACAAGTAGAACGTTTTCATGGCACTCTTGCAGACATAGCTAGATCTTTTAAACTTGAAGAAATGTCTGATGACACAGTCGAGATAATATTGAGGGCAACAATAGCCTACAATCGATCCATACACTCGGTCACAGACCAGACCCCGATCGATGTAATTCACGCGGCGTCTAGCGAACTCAGGCAGGTCATTAAAAATAAAATAGCAAGAGCCCAACATGATAACATTGAAAGATCTAACCCAAGCAGGCAAAATAGAGTTTTTGAGATAGGCGAAAAAGTGTTCGCAAAAACAATATAAGGTTAGGAAATAAGTTAACACCACTTTGCACAGAAGAGACGATTCAAGCAGGCCTGGTAACGTCTGTTCTTATTAAAGGGAGGGTGGTCCATAAGGACAACCTTAAGTAGCATTTACTTATACGCGAAAAATCGCACAAGCTAGGATTGATATTTAAACGCAAAATGATCTTATTCCCTCTTTATCTATATTTGCAGGACTAAACTTGCAGTTATTGGTATGGGAAAATATGGATTATTTAAGATATTCGAGTAACCTGACAGAATTTGCTAGTATAATAGATGAGACCGCAGAATTAGCAAAATTATTCCCTCAATCGCATATGCGAAAGTTGTTAGATGTGGATATAGATCATATTAGAAGTTTCTTGTCCGTATTAAAGGTGCACCATAGAATGGCAAGAAGCTTAGACTTCCTAGGCGCAGCACTCAAGGTAATAGCTGGCACCCCAGATGCGGCCGATTTTGAAAAATTTAGGTGGTCCGAATCACAGTTAATTAATGCAAACAATAAGCAAATAGTAATTAATTCGGAAACACAGAAGCAAATTAATAAACTTACAGATGCTATAAATGAAATAACAGAGCTGGTACAGTGGCTGCCACAGTGGTGTCATTCGGTGTTGCATACTTTTCTGGGCCAGAGACTGGCACGGCTGTGCCAAAAAATCGATCGACAGCTGTTTTAATCGAACCAGCTCAAATCAACCCTATTTTTATGCGCCAAGCAGATCGAGCAAGTTGGTTTTTCTGCCACACTGATACTTTTTTGTGTACAACAAAAAAAACCCAAAACAATGTTTTTGTTTTGAACAAATTTTTTTGTGAAAGAAATGGAGGACGCAGATCTCGCTGACTTTTCCATATTTTTCACAGTTTTTTCAACTTTTGCCATTCACGGCATACATTTTTGTTTTTATTCTTTTTGTGGAGCTTGTTCATGCTCACGACCTTGTTCAATGTTCACTTTTTTGTGAACATTTTCGATGCTGTGACGATGACAAGTAGTGTTCACATTGAAGGCAATAATTTTGTGTTGCCACAGCGCTGTGAGGCACAATTTATGCCTCGCCTGTGTAAGCACTTTGACTGGTGTCCTAAGCTGGTGGAAACTGCTACAGAATGTGGTGCCGCAGTGTGTCCCAATATAAACCCAGCATTATATATATTTATGCATTGGCATTTCCAAAAAATTATTGTCAAACAAAACTATAATTCATAGGTGCTGCAAGAAAAAATAACTTTATGTATATACTAGGGGGCTCCGCCCCTGCTCGCTTCGCTCGCGAAAATGAAATTTAGTTAATAATAATAATTAAGTTTAGTCAAAGTAACCTTTAGTATGAGTTTGGTTGAGATTTCTTAAGAAAGAAAAACAATTTTCATACTAATCGATAATTGCATTATATTGTTCCTATGGCAGCTATATGTTATAGTAATCCGACTTTTACCAAATTTGGTCAGAATGATGAATGACAGTCCCAAACATATAATCTGTAAGTTTGGTTAAGATATCTTAATTTATATAATATAATGCACATTAACCTTTAGTAAGAAAAACTTTTTTGTTTCTTAAGATATCTAAATCAAACTCACAGATTGTATGTTTGCGACTGTCTCTTACATTCTGACCAAATTTGGTCGAAATCGGTCAACTATATCATATGGCTGTCATAGGAAGATCGGTCGAAAATCAGGTGTTAGTATGAAAAACTTTTTTGTTTCTTAAGATATTCAAATCAAACTCACAGATTGCATGTTTGCGACTGTCTCTTACATTCTGAACCAATTTGGTCGAAATCGGTCAGCTTTATCATATAGCTGTCATAGGAAAGATCGGTCGAAAATCAGGTGTTAGTATGAAAAACTTTTTGTTTCTTAAGATATCTTAACCAAACTTACTTTGGGACGGTCTCTTACATTCTGACAAAATTTGGTCGAAATCGGATTACTATATCATATGAAACTAACCTTTGGTATGAAAAACTCAGCAGCTGTATGATATTGTAATCCGACTTTGACCATATTTGGTCAGAATGTAAGAGACAGTCCCAAACATCTAATCTGTAAGTTTGGTTACGATATCTTAAGAAACAAAAAAGTTTTCCATACTAAAGGTTAATTTCATCCGATTATTGCTATGGCAGCTATATGATATAGTAATTCGACTTTGACCAAATTTGGTCAGAATGTAAGAGACAGTCCCAAACATCTAATCTGTAAGTTTGGTTAAGATATCTGAAGAAACAAAAAGTTTTCCATACTAAAGGTTAATTTCATCCTATTCTTCATATGGCAGCTATATGATATAGTAATCCGACTTTGACCATATTTGGTCTGAATGTAAGAGACAGTCCCAAACATCTAATCTGTAAGTTTGGTTAAGATATCTGAAGAAACAAAAAAGTTTTCCATACTAAAGGTTAATTTCATCCGATTATTGCTATGGCAGCTATATGATATAGTAATCCGACTTTGACCATATTTGGTCAGAATGTAAGAGACAGTCCCAAACATCTAATCTGTAAGTTTGGTTAAGATATCTGAAGAAACAAAAAAGTTTTCTTACTAAAGGTTAATTTCATCCGATTGTTCATATGGCAGCTATATGATATAGTATACCGATTTGAACTAAATTTGGACATAATGTATAAGACCAACTTAAATGCATACTGTGTCAAATTGGTTCAGATATCTTGAGAAATATAAAAGATTTTCGTACTGAAACCTTATTTTGGACCGATCGTTCATATGGCAGCTATATGATATAGTGGACCGATTTGAACTAAATTTGGACATAATGTGTAAGACTAACTTAAATGCATACTCTGTCAAATTGGTTGAGAAACCTTAAAAAACAAAAAAGTTGTTCATACTAAAACTTGATTTTTAACCGATCGTTCCTATGACAGCTATATGATATAGTGGACCGATTTCAACTAAATTTGGACATAATGTGTAAGACTTACTTAAATGCATACTTTGTCAAATTGGTTGAGAAACCTTGAAAAACAAAAAAGTTTTTTGTACCAAAGCTTGATTTTCTAATTAGTACCATATAGTAAATAGTAAAATGTATATATTCAGTTAACCGGTCATATCTTCCACACCTTGCGGCTGAGAGACATGTGTCATATATCAAAAGACGCGAAATTTTACGTGTTACAACATAATAAATAAATCTAATAAATCGCCAAAGTTTAAGCTAAAAATCCTTTTTTCACCTGTAGCGTTTTACCTGAGCACTTTGCAAAAAAATATTCAAGGCACGTCTGAAAGCCCTCTAATATACCTTTCTAACGACATATAGAACACATCTCTAGCTTTCTTGGATTGGAAGCAATGGGTGTTTCAAATTTATCACGTTTTTGCTTTTTCCCGCTAAACTAGCTATTTCCCGCTAAAGTCGTAGAACAAACATTTCTAGATTTCTGATAAGAAACAATTCCTCATCAGAAAAATTTAGCTTTTTCAGCGCCTTCGTACAAACAAACAAATGAACAAACAGACAAACAGACAAACAAACTTTTCATCTCATTTTGAGAAGGCCCTTAAAAACTTCAAATTAATATATCTTTTGAACCAAATGTCGGATTGAAATGATCAAGGTATCATTCGACGCGTATTTTTAATAAGAATTTTTAAAAATTATAAAATTTTACCAAAAGGCTCCAACGGCCCCACTAGCTGCAATCATTAAAATTTGGCCCCTCCCACTTACACCCCCATATCTTACGAACCAGGTGAGTTACCAAAAGTCTTAGTATGCACTTTTGTTAGGTAAAGTCATACCTTTCGATCGGTATATAACTCAATCCGATCGGACAGTCATAGCAAATTTTCCATTCTGCGTGTATATATTGCTAGTCGCCTTTTGCACACTACGTGTTGCTTTCGTCACTAGCGCGGACTGCCGTCCGCAGTGATATTTATAATTGATCAAATATATGATTGCATTTGTTTGATCATCTACCTTTTATATTTTTTCAATTTGCGGTGATTTTCTATATAAAATATTGTAGGTAATAAAATTTCATGAGTAAAGGGTATTTCATAGCACGCATGTTTCATGGTTTGCGTGCTGTGCGAGCTACGTGCTCTGCCAGCCAACTGAATCGACAGCAGAAAAAATTTCCTCGGACTTCAGGTCCACGGGTAAAATTTCCCAGTGTTGTTTTTTATTATATTTGAATAATTATTTGAATTCTTTTCTGTACAAAAAAATTTTCTTTCCGTGTTTTAGTTAAAAGAATTGTTACCTTTATTCTATTACTTCTGCAATGAAAAGCAGGCGGAGACGGGAATAGAAAAGAAGGACCTCGACACTATTTATACGTCGGCAGAGCATTTTATCATTGCGATCCTAGCGGGCCCTTGCGTTGACCAACTGGAAAGTACTTGAGAAACATGTTATTTGGTCAACTAAATCAACTAATGTAAATGCAACTGATGGGTTGACCTTGAAAATTAATCGTGCGGGTGATTGAAAATATATTGTTTTGGGTTTAGCTCTGTTATGTCTCTCTTCTTTTTCAAACGGTACTTTCTTATCAGATCAGAGAGCAAGTCAAATTCTGCATTTCTCTTCATTTGTTTTAAATTAAAATGTAATTTAATGAATATAATGTCAGCTAAACAATTGAGGAGATTGGCTTAAAAGGAGGCCAAGAAATTGCTTGCAATACAAGTTTTAGTTAGTGCAAGTAAAAAAATATGCAAGAGCAGTTGACATTAAGTCAACCAAATGTGGACAATCATTTTTATACCCGTTACTTAAAAATTAAGTAAAAGGGTATATTGTATTCGTGCAAATGTGCGTAACAGGCAGAAGGAGGCGTGGCAGACCCTATAAAGTATATATATTCTTGATCAGCATCAACAGCCGAGTCGATATAGCCATGTCCGTCTGTCCGTCCGTCCGTCTATCCGTCCGTGAGCGCCTAGATCTCAGAGACTATAAGGGACAGAGCAACCAAATTTGGTACACAGACTTCTATAAACCCCACGCAGATCAAGTTTGTCGAATATTTTTTCGGGTAGTTATTACATTAAAGTACTTTTATGGGGTTTACTTTGTTTTCAGTTATCATTATAAACTTAGAGTTTTTATATCTTTAGCATCTAAAATTAGGAAAATACTTTATATATATTCAAAGAAGTAACGGGTATCCTACAGTCGGGAGCTCGACTGTAGCCTTTCCGACTAGTTTTTTTATTTTAAGAAGTGAAAGCTGTCCGTCTGATAGTGCAAGTGAAGAAAATTAATATAAATAATTTATGCAATAGGCTAGCCAATTTGAAATTAGCTTTGTTGCAATTAATGCATTGTTGTTATTGTTGCAAAATTGCAATATTAGTGCGCCAAAAGATGCTGGGACCACTTTAAAGACGCTTTGCTCTCTAGTTCAAAGAAAAGTTGTAGAAGGGACACTACGGGGAAGGGTCTGTACGGACTAAAATGCGAATAAGCTGATTTTTTGGTCATAAATAATTGGAAGTAGCTCTAAGCAAGTTTGGCTAATTCTTTCCAGTGTTTTAGACACCAGCTGTTTATTTCTTGTTGGCGTATATGAGGGCACTTCTAAGTCTTATTGTTCAATTGATACTATGCAATAATTTATTTCTGAGTTAAATATTGTTATGCAGGAGGGGATAGTTTTTCCTAATAACTTTTTCCGACTTTCATGTGGCCGGTATACAACAAGGTGAAATTGTTAGGCTGTCAGTTAGAAGCTGCGATTCCTTTACAAATCGATCTCAGCCGGTACATGATTTTCCGGCATCGACAGTGTTCTCCATTAGAAATGTTAAGCATATACATTAGAGTGGGTGGACAAATATTGACAAATACTTGAACGTTCTCCGCTCCTAAGTCCCTAAGAGCTAGGCCAGAATTACCGTGGGTCGGGTTCAAGCGCTAGCTGTAGTGAGTAATGAAAAGAGTTACCGTGGGTCGGGTTCTAGTTCAACACTAATTTCTTTATTCCAGTATCTCGGTTTATATAGCCGATCGAGGATCGACATTGAGTTACATTTGAGTTAGTTTAATACATTGTTCCTTATTCTAGCTTAAGATTATTCTCAATATTGAGTGATATAGTTTAAGTTTTTGTGACATATTTCCCAGTCCGTGTGGTATATTTTAGTTCTCATGACATAATTTTGAGTGTTTGTTGCATAATATTGAGCCGCTGTGACACAAACTCGCGTTACAGTGAGATAAGAAATGCTGCAAGTGCATCTCCACCAATCACATCAGTTCAGGACTCGCTTATCTCCTTCAACCTAATCGCGGCTGACCTTTTCTATGTTTGGATACCACATGCAACGTATTATCTACTCATTCTCTTGCGAGAGCAGTTCTCACAGTTCTGAGACTGCTCGCACTCTTAAATCTTATGTTTATTTATAAACATTTTGCGGCGGGAAGTATTATTAATTCTAACGCCACTCGAAATACACATATTTGTTTAGTTATAAACATTTTGCTGCGGGAAATATTATTAATTCTAAGGCCGCTCGGAATACAAATATATGTTTAGTTATAAACAGTGGGTCAATTTTTTTTTTCGACCAAGGGGTTGTCAAAATCGTAGTCTATGACGAATTCTAAGAAAATTAGCCCGTGAAACCATGGGTCTAAAGCAGAGCTTGCAAATAACAGTCGACCGTTTTTCCCCTTGCGGTTGGGTTGCGATTATAACCGAAAAAAAACCATTTGCCCGAGGCAGGATTCGAACCTTCGACCTGCGTGATAGCATAAAATTAGATGAATTCAGCGACTTAGCACAGTACGCCACGGAGCTCTGTAACAATTATCTGCCAAATTGCATCTTTGTTAACAGCAGTTTTCTGCTATTAATTTATGATTATTGCCAACCCTCACACAATTAAACAGCTTAACTTATTATTTTAATATCTTCGCTATTTACCGTCCGATCGCAATGAAATTTTATACACAAATCGTGGACTACGCTTCATCTGTGGAAAATCTGCAGTTTCTCGCTTTGTTCTTGTAATTTAGAAATGAAATTTTAAATTTGGATTTTAGGGCGTTCAAGGGCGCGTGGCAAAATTCTAAAACAAACTTGTTCTGCTTGCAATATAGATGAACCGAGATACCAAGTTTGGTGTCTCTAGCTCTTATAGTCTCTGAGATCTTGATTTTCATACAGACGGACGGACGGACAGACGGACATGGCTATATCGACTCGGCTGTTGATGCTGATCAAGAATATATATACTTAATGGGGTCTGCCACGCCTCCTTCTGCCTGTTACGCACATTTTTTTTGAAACAAACTTAATAGACCCATGTACTTTTTTTAAGTACGGAGTCTAAAAATCATGTCTAAAATCATGCTTTATAAGTCAAATTTTTTCTCAGATTTCGCATGATTTTTTATAAAAAAAAATTAAAATAAAATTTAATTGAGGAAAAGTGAGAACTTATGATTAAAAATTTCGAAAAAAATATTATTTCCGAAAAGACATAGGGAGTACATGGTGTATTGCCGGGATTAAGACGAAAATAAACAAATTTTGTCGTTTCTTAGAATTCGTCGTAGATTACGATTTTGATAAACGCTTGGTGCATCATTTTTGATCCGTACAAATTGACCCACTCTAATATACATGGTATCACAGTGTTGTTTCGATTATATGCACGCTGTGTGTTTGGGCGTAATGCGGACTCTGTTAAATACATGCATTAAAAAAAAGGGAACACTTTTCTTAAACTTCGTTAAAAATCGAATCCATTTCAAGAGAGCTGAATTTTAATAGAAGTTATTATTCCATAATTATAATACCAGGGAGTTTAACCACGAAGCTTGAAAGATCTTGATAGGTGGAATGCAACAGAGCTAAGACAAGTCTTACTTTATAAGGGAGCATTCATATTGAAACAAGTTATTAGTCTAGAAAGATATGCCCACTTTTTAATGACTTTTTATGTCTGGCTTTGAGGACATAAGACTAACTGCAAGGTTAACAACTCAAGTGCCGAAAAATTATTGAAATCCTTTGTGTTTGAAGCTCCAACATTATATGATCTGCGCTTTGTCACTTATAATTTTCATTCCCTAAATAATAAAATTATATGTTTACGTGATTTGCTAGACGAAAGTTATTTTTTCACACCACTACTTCACAATGTCCCAGAAAATATTCTTTCTTAGGACATTTCTTACACTCCAGCAATAATCTTGCAACATGTAAGTAATACATTAATAAATCGATTATTTTTCTATTTAGACTAATAATATATCTTTTTAGTGCAAAACGTTTACGATCCCCAACTGACAGAGCTCAGAGCCTTCTCTTGGAATTACGAAATGAAATAAAATCGTTGAAAACTGAAGTTTCAGCCTTGAAATACGTAATAAAATCATTAACGGACACAAATACTCAATCGATTATCAAATTAACAGAGGAGATAAATTCAGTCAAGCTAGAATATAGAAGTCACCACAGGGACATGCAACAACTTCCTTTTGACGCTATTTCTGATTTGGAAATATTCAATGAAGATGTTAAGAAAAATGAAGACAAATTGATGAAATTTGTAAGTAATATGTAAATGTATATATTTAGATATCAATTGAGAAATAAAATAAATATTTTTTCTTTAAGATAAGTGCCATGTCAAATTTAAGTATCCGGACAAGGACATGAACGACTTCTGAAAAGCGTTTTGTCCACGATAAAGATAAGCTGACAAAAAGAAACGCGTCGAATAAGTTTGCTTTGTATTAAATAAGTTCCTTTCTATATGTTAATACATTAAACTTTTATATTTTTAAGTTTCATTTGCATTAATTAATTTTAAGTTTTATTTGCATTAATTAAAATACTTTTCTGTGTATTATGATGTTAAATTGAAATCTATATAAATATATATGCTAAACTTTTTTTTATTTTAGAATAATTTATATATTACAAGGGGGATCCGCTCCCTGCTCGCTTCGCTCGCCAACACCCGCTCGCTTCGCTCGCGGAAATGAAATTTAGTTAATGTTAATTAAGTTTAGTCAAAGTAACCTTTTGTATGAGTTTGGTTGAGATTTCTTAAGAACAAAAAAAACAATTTTCATACTAATCGATAATTTGCATGATATTGCTCCTATGGCAGCTATATAATATACTAAACCGACTTTGACCAAATTTGATCAGAATGATACAGACAGTCCCAAACATATAATCTGTATGTTTGGTTAAGATATCTTAATTTATATAATATGATGCACATTATACTTTAGTATGAAAAACTTTTTTGTTTTTTACATTGTATGTTCACAGATTGTATGTTTGCGACTGTCTCTTACATTCTGACCAAATTTGGTCGAAATCGGTCAACTATATCATATAGGTGTCACAGGAAAGATCGTTTGAATATCAAGTTTTAGTATGAAAAACTTTTTTGTTTCTTAAGATATCCAAATCAAACTCACAGATTGTATGTTTGCGACTGTCTCTTACATTCTGAACCAATTTGGTCGAAATCGGTCAGCTTTATCATATAGCTGTCATAGGAAAGATCGGTCGAAAATCG